>QLNU02015003.1:172308827-172319724 GCA_006491805.2 Dysdera silvatica
TATGATATGTTATAATACGAAAGGTTACTATCACAATAAAATATTTACTTTTTCCCGTATTGATAAAAAATATATATTTTTCTGATCAAATATGAGCGATTTTATGGGTTTAACAGAAAACAATCTCTCTTTAAATTAAATGTTGGTTAATATTCCTGTGTTTCAGGGATAACCTCTTACCTTTCAAGCTGTAAGAGTTTAAAATGCAAACAAATAAACATGTGCGAAATGTATACTTAAATGGCTTAGTGCACATGTATTGAATATGCAAATGTATTAAAGTAATAGCGTTATGTAAAAAAAGCGAAATAATGTGCGTGCTCTGTATTTTTTTACAAAAGAAACATTTTGCATTGGCATACATTTGCGATTTTGCTTTTATGTAAACTCCAAATCTTTTTGGAATTGTGACATGCACGCGTGAATAATTTTTTACTGCTTCTAAAACTTTTAGCTTATTTATTGAACGCAATGTCTAGCTATAAAGAGAGTCTTCCACAACACAACAATACCATTAACTGGTGGTCAATGATTGGGGGTCAGACTAATTGATTAGGAGTGAAAAGATCGCCACTCACAATTTGAAGGAATTAGATAAAAATACATACTTACGAGGAAGTAGGTCTTCTGTCACAAAAGGGAGAGCTTGAAAATCATTCATCACATAAAACCAAGGGCTGAGGCGGAACAGATGCGAAGACGAATTGTTGTCATTCACGCACTTTTTATGCTTTTCTGAGCATTCGTTTTTAATACTAAAATCGCCGTCTTTATTCGTTTTGCGGAGGATAACTCGTAAAGATTGTTCATTAAAGCGAAGAAATCCATCATTAATATTATGGGGGAATTTTTAGTTCTAACACATTTTTTTTCTTATAAGCGGGGTATTCGATTATCCATGACTCGATTAAGTGGAGTCAACTGTTGTTAAAAAATATAATTTTTGAAGGAAATTATTTTTAATAAAATTACTTGGTCGCTATTAATAGGTAATTTTAACAAATTAGTTGTTGCTAATGATGATGTCACAATGCTGTTAAGATGTTACAAACCCCGAATTCAGCTCAGAAACAAAGTATCTACTTGTCAAATTAAGAAACAATTTTTATCAACTTTTTCAGGCGTAGTAATAGTAATACCGATGTTATGGCATGGTTAGATGGTGAAACGTTCGTAAAGATAAAAAATAGTTTTTTTGCGTCTGTTGAGCACGATCCCACGACGTTTCTGCACCATGTGCAGATGCTCTTAACCATTGAGTTACAGACGATGAACACTCCATCTTTTTACGAACTTATTTAAAGCGTATTTTCCGAAACATCGGCGTTACTATTACTAAGCCTAAAAAGTTAATAAAAATTGTTTCTTAATTTAATCTGCGTAGTGTTCGACTTGTCGTCAGGAAAAATTGCTACTTCCATAGAAACAACGTAGAAAATTTGATTCTATAAATATCATATACAAGATATATATACATATAGGTGTTTTAATAATATTTTACTAAATGCTCAAAAGTAGTCAGGCGGACTGGGCCACCGACCCTCGGCCCTCAGGCCGGTGCGCCCTCTCAGGTGATAGAACTCACGCCTCCGAAGGGACAAGCATTCGCGCCCTGTGATTACAGTGCCGCCTTCGGCGACAGCGACAACCCTTCTTAATCCCCCAAACACTTACACATAAGCACTCGTGCCCTCCGAAAAGTCGAAGGTATGCGCCCTTTGAGAGGACCTCTGTAGTAGTCCATTGATTATGCTTACTGCCTTCATATACACTGGATTCTACCCCAAGGTAAGATTTATTGGATGCAAATATATCGTGGGGTAATGTCAGTTACTTACCATGGGACATTTAGGACGAACGACTGACAGATGTCCGTTTTATTTAAAGGTAGAAACTGTCAGATACCGAATGTTTAGATAACCGAAAATGGTTTGTGCTCTTTTTAAGGCGTCAGGAGTTTCCAGAGCTTTTCAAGGAATCCGAATCGTTTTTGGAATAGAGAATCAACATCTGGACTGCATTGGACAATTATTCAGTAAATATTTTTTTATTACATGTAGGTGTCAAAGCCGAATTAAACGCAGGATAGAAAAATACACAATCACTGGAGGGCCTACTAAAAGTGCTGTGCTTGGATAGAAAAAAATATTCTATTAAATAAGACGTCATAGGTTACAGTCAAAATCTATATGAATATTACGATTAATTTCTACTGTCTTTTGATATAAACGGAAATTAAATTGTTTAAAAAGGTTGCAAAATACCTACTTCGTGCTACATTTTTGAAAGTTCAGAGAACACGAGGAAAAGCCAATTTGTCCTTACAGTTAAAACGATCGGTATTCTTCAGGAAATTCCATTTTCTTAATCGTTGAGCAGCGGAATATGCTAACTCCGAAGATTAATAAATTCGTATTAAAATTCGAAAGTACAGTAAAACAGAGTTTTTGTGGTTTTTAGCGTTATCTTTGGTTGAGTCAGCTAAGCCAAAATCTTAATTATGCTTAGAACGTACAGAATTTTATTATCACTAATTTGCTGCATTGGCGTTAACTTCAAGATAATAGCTTGAAATAAGAGGATTGTACTATTGAAGATAAGGTTCTTAGAAAAAAAAGATAAGCTGTAAATTACATGTAATTACCTAGTAATTAACTCCTAATTCACCCAAATATCTTAAAGACAATTCTTAGTTTAAAATTACAACTTCCGAAGTGCAGAACTACTTTTTTCAAGCAATTAAAGGAGCAAATTATCCTCCGTTACAATGACCAGACACTTTTTATCGTAATCGGTAGAAATTTTGCTGAGCAAACCCCATAACATTATCGAATAAAATATATTCGTCGCACGTGTTGTAATTTTTACAAGAAAATTTTGTCTTCAGTTAGGAAATTTTGTCTTCAGTTAGGAAATTTTTTCGAGAAGAAACACGTTGGTACTCCTCAAGCTATGCTTATCTGTTTAAACACGCATTCAAACACTAAACGTAGTGTAAAAATTTGTTTCTTATAAGCAACTGCATATATTAAGAAACAAAGTTCTAGAAAGTTTTTGAAAATAATAGTTTTACATATTTTTTTTCTAAGAAAGACACGCTTTATACTTTGCTTGTGGAGGTAAGTGTTTTGCCCTCAATTGAGTTTTACTTTGAAATTTAAGACATACTTTCCCTTGTAAAATATTTTAGTTTCCAAGACTTCTTCTGGGATATCTAGTTCCCAAATGTAAAAATTTTCTTCGGTATAGATGCGGAAATTTTTTTTGTTGACAACATTAGTTTTCTATTGATTAAAATTTCTCCTAATATCATCATGTTGCGATATAGTCATAATTTATGCATAGTAATAATATAATCAATAAAAATCAATAATTGTTAAGATAGCTACTAAAAGAATTTAGTGTTAAGACAAGGTTTATTAACAAAAGCTTCAAACACGCGACAACACTTAGGACTTGCTACTAACGTTCAACTCCCAGTCTTGCTAGCTATCTAAACATTTAGTGTCCGACATTTTAGACTACCAGATGAAGACGGGTATTTTTAATTCATTGGGTACAGGGGCAGCATAATTAGCGGCTGAAAGCACCCCCCCCCACACACACATATATTCAACTAAGCCTACCTGGAAATCGAACCCGACCTGGGAGACCCTCTGCGCAGTGTATATAACCACTGATCGTCTCAGGCATGCTTTGTATCAAGCTTACCACGTATACAGATATGAATTAGACTAAACGTATATTATAACGTGTAAACCTTTATTATTACGGCACTAATTACATTAACATAAATTTTGTGCAAAATAGCATGCAACTATGCATAATGCATAACGTAAAACAAGACAGTAACCCCCGATGTACGTAATGCACGGTTTCGTAAATTGGATTACGTAACATATTTCGAAAATTACAAAATTGCAATTACTAGCTCGTTCTGCAAGTCGCAGCAAATATGACGAGTAGTAACAGAAATTGATGTAGTAACAGGCAGTGGGTTTTGAGCAAGTGCCCAAAAGCCGTAACATTCGAACTAAAACCCACTAATTACAAATAAGGACTCTGTAAACAATCTCTCCTTTTCTTGAGCCGTACTTCTTATATTCAAACAATATTCGTGATTGCAGAGCTTAGTATGTGATATTAAGTCATTTGCAGTAGTAGTCTATGCCTCGCATGGTTAGTTGTTAATCACGGTTCGTTGTTTATTCACCCTTAAAATGGATTCCAAAACGTAAAACCGAATGCGCTGGTAATAAATCTAGAAAACAAAGGTCTATAAATATTTAAGAAGAAAGTTGAAAATAATTCATATGTATAAAGATGGGGAAAATTATATCAGCAGTAGCTCGGGGTATAAATCAAACTATTTCGACGGTGAATAAAGTTATAAATAAAGGAATGAATAAATAAATAAATAAATAATATTAACTATGATAGTAGGGATCGACCGATAGATCGGCTAGCCGATCAATAGGAGCCGATTTATTCATGTTTTCATAAATCGGCATCGGCAGCCGATTTAAAAAACTAAAAATCATCGGTCAATCGGCCGACTATATTAGTCATCGGCCGATGTATTGGCCGATATTGCATTCCCCACCTTCGATAAAAATCGGGGAAATTAATCTTAAGTGCACGCCTTGTTGGTTAAAGTTACTTCAATTAAAAGCAGAAAAATGTTATTAATAAAAATTTTTGCAAACGAAACGTTTAAGTAGGTCAAAAGTTTGATGCTTACACCATTTATATAGGAATATGTTTTCCCATCAAACGATGAAGGTGAGAGAGGAGTACTATTGCAGAGTCTAGTGGGAGTAACTTCCTCTCTGCAGCTTTTTCCTCCTATTGCCGAAATGTCAAAATTCAATCTGTGGTCCAATGTTGTGAAGTTTGTATAGAAGTCGTTCATCTCATTCTTACTGCTATTTATTGTATAGAAATGAAGGTATTTCTACAGTTCGAGTCTACAAATTTGAGTCCATAATCCTTCCCCCCCCCCTCCACCTCTGAAACCGTGAAATTCCCTCTGGGCTGTGAAAACCTACATGTGTGTATAATTGTCCTTATAAACGTATCAACAGTAAAAAAATTACGTAATATCCGATGATAAATCAGCACAACATTACAAAAACTGTTGGGACGGGAGAAAGAAACAAACAGAATAATAAAACATATAACACTAACAGTTCACTTCTATGTGGAAAAGGGAAAATTTATATCAGTTACTTTGAAAATATCATGAGAGTCATTTATGCTAATACAAAAATAGCAATAGTTAAATTAAAACAAATTATCTATTTTTTGACACACAAGGATTTTTAAATACTGTAAAGAAAGCACGGGAAACACTGCCAATAAAGAAAAATATCAATTTCTCTTTTACGTCTTATATATGACTAATGAATGACAAATTATATTTAATAGATGAAAAATTACACCCAGTGCATCTAAACAAGGGTAATGTTAAACAAATATAAATTCGAAAACAGAACACAACGGACACAAAATGAAAAATGTAAAAATAAATGGATTGCAAAAAATGCATTTATTTTCTATGAAATAAAAATCTAATAGATTGAAAATTCGACCAAGATGAAAAGAATCGGCAGCCAGCTATTTGTAAACCATACCCTTAATTAATTCCACTATAATTAAATAAATGGAACTACGATTAAATTTGATGAAAAGTATTTACATATTTGGACTAATTGCGCAAACAAGGCATAAAATTAAATGTTTTTCTTATACGAGAAATTTTACCTCATCAATTTTGTGTATGTACGTGTGTGTGTTCTTCGGTTTCCCAATTCTTATTATTTTCTTCCAATTATTTTTCTTTTCTAGTCGTTTAATTGTTTATCTCAGCGTTGGATTCCCCTTTCACATTCGAAATGCGCTTTAATTATCATTTGCAGACTAATTGGAGATTTAAATATATTGACAAAGAATCAAGTATAAAAAACAATTTACTACATACAATGAAAATAATGGGACTAAAAAATGTAATAAAAGATTCCACGAGTGAATAACTACAAATTCATCTACAATAATTGATGTGTGTTTTACAAATATTAGGGAATATAAATCTTGTGTCTTAGATCATCAAATAAGCGATCATAGGGCTATTATAGTTGGGATATAAGAAAAATTTGTAAAAAAAATGATAGTAAAATGAGAATTAGAAACCTGAGTAAAACAAATATTAATAAATTTAAGGAAGATTTGAGATCAATTGGTTGGGACATAGAATTAAATCATAATAACAAATATGATATATTTTTAAGAAACATTAAAGAATTATATGAAAAAAAATTAATTGGAAATGTATTAAAGATACAATAAATAATAAGAGCTGGATAAATAACAGAATCAAAAACAATATAAAGAAAAGGAATAATTTATTTAAAATTTATAAAAACAAAGAAAATTGTTTTATTTAGAAGACTCAAAAATTAAGAAACTGTATAATTAAATCAATTGTTTGGCACAAAAAAAGATATTTAGATGAAAACTTGATTAATGTAGATAATAAAAATAATTGAAAGTTTATAAATAAATTATTGTGTAGAGATAATAAAAATAAAGAAATAAAATTAATAAAAAGATGATAGTAGAATAAAACCATATTCAAGTATTAAGAGAACTAATTGAAAGAACACATTAATATGAACTTCAATTGTGTGTGGCATTTATTGACTATGAGAAGGCCTTTGACTCTATAAAAACATCAGCAGTCGTCAACTCTTTAAGATCGACAGACATTGAGGACGTGTACATTGTCATGGTGAAACGTGTGTATAAAAATGCAAGTGCAAAATTTCGGTTACATAAAGGTACTAAAATTATCAAATTTGAAAAAAGGTGTGAGGCAGAGGGATACCATTTCTCCAAAGCTTTTTACTTCTGATTTACAGATGATTTTTCAGCAGATAAATTGGAATAAAAAAGGAATAAAAGTAAATGGTGAATTAAAAATTAAGAAAAAAATTATAAAAATAAATGGTGAATGAACATTTGCGGTTTTCTGATAACATTGTTATTTTTTCAAAGAACCCAGTAGAACTCCAAGACATGGTACAGGAGCTCTCAACAAGAAATAGAGAAGTTGGACTCAAGATGACCTTCAAAAAACTAAGATCATGTTCAATAATTTCGTAGAGGAAACGAAAGTACAAGTTGACAACATTGAGCTAGAAATTGCTGATTCATATATTTACCATGGCCAGCTGATTTCAATGGATGGTAATCTTATGAAAGAACGGAATTAATTACAACGGAAAAATGGGAAATGGCAAATTGCTTCAAAAAAATTTTTATTGAAATATCTGAAAAAATAATAGATAGAGAAAGATATATTGTTCCGTGCATTTGCTAAATATTTTTTACTTTGTGTTTTGGTGGCAGCAGGGGTGCGGCGCTGCGGTCATACACTTTGTTGTGATTAAAAACAGGAAGTTGTCTAGACTCTCGTGATGAGACAGCATAACTTGTAGTTTGCCCTCGAAAGAGAACAACGCATGCATGATTACGGTCCACTTAGAAATAAAGTTTGCTTTAATTTCGCTATTTGTTAATTTATTCTGAGCTTCGACATATATGGAAAATAGCGTTAATGAACATATGAGTCAAAATCATGATAAAACTATGTATGTTGAGCAAATAATGTATTTTGAATTATTAAATGAAATAAGAAAACTTAATAGTAAAAAAAGGAGAATGTGTTGATGAGATTCACCGAAAAATTGTGAAGGAAAGTCGGAATTGTTGGTTGTGCCCTTATTGATTGTATTTAATAATATTATAGATAAGGAAGAAATTCCTGATGAAATGAAGATATCTAAAATTATACCTATTTATAAAAAGGGTAAAATAGACTGTAAAGAAAATTATAGACCAATAGCAGTAACATCAGTGTTTGCGAAATTATTTGAAAAACTACTTTACAATAGAATAAAAAAATTTATCGAAAAAAATAATGTAATAAATAGATATCAATATGTCTTTAGAAAAGGAAAATCAACAGAAGCAGCATTACTTAGAACAATTAATAAAATACATTAAGCAATCGAAAATAGGGAATATAGTATAGGGATATTCTGTGATTTGAGTAAGGTGTTCAATGTATTAAATAGAAAAATATTAATAAAAAAATTGAATAATTATGGATTAAGAGGCAAAATTAATAAATTATCAAGCATTTATTTAAATAATAGAAAACAAATAGTGTGTGTTGGAGGTAAAACATCAAAAATGATGAGTAGCAATAACTGTGGAGTGCCGCAGGGGTCCAATTTGGGACCAGTGTTTTTCTCTATATATATAAACGATATATTTAATGTTTCAGATACGGGTCATATAACATTATTTGCAGTTGATACATGTGTCATAATTACTAGTCAAGACCTAAACAAAATAAATTGGAAGTATGAATGAGTGAAATAAAAAAATATGAGAAATGGTTTTATGTAAATCAAATGAAATTAAATGTAGATATATCTAAAGTAATGATTTTCTGAAGTAGAAGCAAAAATATTAATATCGACATATACAATAATTCAGTCTTAATTAGTAACAATAAACAAATTGAAGTGGTACAACAATTAGAATTTTTGGGAGTTTAACTAAGAGATAAATTAAATTGGAATGCTCAAGTAAATTCTATGACAAAAAAAGCAAGTAAAGGCATAGGCATACTAAGAAGAATAGGTAATATATTGACAGATAAAATTAATATTGACCTTTATTACCCCATGATATAGAATCATCTTATGTATTGCAACTGTATATGGCGAGATGTTGGCATAGTTAATGGAAATATATTGAAAAATATACAGAAAAAAGCAATGAAACTAATTAACAATAATAAGAGAATGAACTGGAAAAATATATTAATTAAATACAATATCATACCATTTGAATTAATGCATGAATACTGTGTTTTGATTAAAATGTTTGAAATAATTAAGGAAAACAAGCACATGGAGCTAATAAAAATTAAATATAATAAAAGGGAAAGAAATTTTTGCCGAAAATATAATGACTTAATCTTGCCGAACATAAGAACTGAAACAGTGAGAAGTAATATTAATTTCAAGGGTCCTAACCTCTAGAATCAATTACCTGAGGATATAAAAATATTAAACGGAATTAATAAATTTCAAAATAAATTAACAGAGAACTTAACATCATCATTGGTCTCGTAACAAATTAAATTTATAATGTACTGACGACCTGGTAGATTGTGGTGAACTAATATCAAATAGATTCATTTTTGTATTTAACTTGGTGCTATTAACATGATTGTCTTTGATTAATCTACTCCAGGTCCTAGGTTTATTATATCCAAAAAGATATTTTCCTGGTACACTTCCTTGTATGGTCAAATTGTTTCCACATATTGAAAGAAGAAATAATATAACGTATATTGTTTGTACTGTAAAAGTGAAAAATAAATAAAACTTACTATTATTAACGTAAAATATGAAAGTTATGATTTTGTACTATCTATTGTTACAGATGACTAAGCTTTATACTCCACTTTTCCGTGTTTAATACAGGAACCTTATTTTTGTAAATAATATATATATATCATCATCATCATATTCAACCATTATCTATCCACTGCTGGATGAAGGTCTCTCCAAATGCTTTCCACACAAGTCTATCCTGAGCAATTCGCTTCCACGTCACCCCAACCTGTTTTCTTATTTCATCCACCCATCTAGTTTGAGGACGTTTTCTAGGTCTTCGGTGGTCTCTTGGAATCCAGTTCAGAATTTCTGTTGTCCATCGTTGATCAGTTCTTCTTGCAATATGCCCAGCCCATCGCCATTTCAGCCCTTTTACTTTAACAATGATGTCCTCTACTCTAGTTTGCTCTCTCACCCAAGTGTTCCTTTTCCGATCTCTCCTAGTTATTCCAAGCATGCACCTCTCCATGCTCCTTTGCGTTGTCTGTAACTTTCGTATTGCTCCAACTGTTAGACTCCATGTCTCTGATCCATAAGAGAGGACTGGCAATACACACTGGTTGAAGACCTTTCTTTTTAGACACAAAGGCAATTTCCCCTTCAGGATAAAACTGTTTCTTCCAAATGCACTCCAGCCAAGTTTAATACGTCTGTTGAGTTCTTTCATAATGTTGCCATCCATTGAAATCAGCTGGCCAAGGTAAATATATGAATCAGCAATTTCTAGCTCAATGTTGTCAACTTGTATTTTTGTTTCCTCTACGAAATTATTGAACATGATCTTAGTTTTTTGTAGGTTCATCTTCAGTCCAACTTCTTTACTTCTAGTTGAGAGCTCCTGTACCATGTCTTGGAGTTCTGACGGGTTTCTTGAAAAAATAACAATGTCATCAGCAAACCGCAAATGATTTAAATATTCACCATTTATTTTTATTCCCTTGTCATTCCAATTTATCTGCTGAAAAATCATCTGTAAAGCTGAAGTAAAAAGTTTTGGAGAAATGGTATCTCCCTGCCTCACACCTTTACCAATTTTGATAGCTTCGGTATCTTTATGTAACCGAAATTTTGCACTTGCATTTTTATACACACGTTTCACCATGTCAATGTACACTTCCTCGATGTCTGCTGATCTTAAAGAGTTGATGACTGCTGATGTTTTAATAGAGTCAAAGGCCTTCTCATAGTCAATAAATGCCACACACAATGGAAGTTCATATTCATGTGTTCTTTCAATTAATTCTCTTAATACTTGAATATGGTCTACTGTACTGAATCCACTTCGAAATCCAGCTTGTTCTCTTGGTTGAGCTGCATCTAATTTTTTCTGCAGGCGATGTGTTAGTACTTTTGTGAAGATTTTATATATAGCAGGTAATAAGCTGATTGGTCGGTAATTTTTCCACTCCTCTTTATCACCTTTT
>QLNU02015003.1:172319824-172364589 GCA_006491805.2 Dysdera silvatica
TATCCCACTAACCCCACAACGGTGTGCTATTACAAATGGTTTTTGTTAAAGCTACCAAATGTTTAGAGCCGAACATTAGCTGAAGCCATCCACCCCTCATAAGCAGTTTTAAAACACAAAAGAAAAATATACTACTATTACAGTTAATAAAAAATAGTGATTACAAACTTGCTTTACAACATGTCATTTTGTAGAAAAGACGCTGATTAGACATAACTTGCCTGCCTCTACCCACAAAAGAAAAAATAAATACGCGGAGCCATTGGGTGTTGTGAATATCATCAATCGGCCAATGATCAACTATATTAAGTTAAAAGGACACTGGATTAAATTTACAGGATGGTGCGCCAGCATTACCAGAATGAGTGGTGAAGGTTATTTTTAACCTGGTGAGTATATGTTAAAAATGCACGTTAAAACCTAGACGTGGAGGTCAAACCCCGTGACCCCCCCCTTCCCGCCATCAGGATATAAGTAAATGGGACCCGGTGCCTAAATGTGTTCTAGTACATAATACTTAGAAACTGAGGTTTCGTGGCCCCAGTAATTAGGAAGAGATTTAAGAAATAGTGATAGGCCGCCAATTCTAAAAATCTGTTCGTTCTCGCGCGTAAGAATACTGTAAATTTTGGAAAAAAAACCAACGATGTATTATACATATCACATAAAAAGTTCTAGTTATAGTTACTTATACGTGGGTCGAAAAAATTGTTGTATAACTCATTTTTAGGGCGATAAGCCACTCCATTAAATAAGTGATTTCTTATTTGTATGTATGCTCCAAATTGAAATAATAAACAGAATTTATTTTAAATAAAGCATAATAATAAATATAAATATTTTTGTTTTTCCGTTCGAAGATTTAATTTCGGGAAAAGTGTACTAGTGTGTTATCTTCAATCTTTCCTAGTGATTATAAAAGCGTTTACTTTTCCTTGACATCTCAGTTTTCTTAGTTTTTACGTTTTCTACTAGTGGTTAAAAGTAGGGAACTCATTAACTGAAATGTTTTCGCTTAAGACTTAAGTACTTTTGCCTTCAAGATAAAGCTTTTCCTTTCAATTGCACTGGCACTGGGTTTAATGAACCTTCTCTCCAGAACGTTCCATTCCATCAATTTTAATCGATACCAGTCCCCTTCTATTCATAATAAAAGCGTCTCAATCGAAATGTGAAAATTTAGCTTTTAATTGCTGTAAAGAGAAATACACATTATTGTAATTGTTTGTATTAGTTAACATAATCAGGGCCGTAGTTTAATATAGAATGGGTTATTGACTACAAATATATATTTCCACTATATAGGCGCTACATAGAACATGGGACTACTGTACTATATAGGCAAGGAAAATGGTGGAGTCTACATATGAGTAGATGACCTAAATAAAGATTGGAACCACATAAGCACATATCGATGCGGCCACGAAATTCTATGCCGTTAGGCAGTTATACACTTACACGAACTTCTTTAAAATGCTACGTGTAGAGTATTTTCCCACTAAATATTTCCGACCACCACTGGGGGCTAGATTTTTGCGGTTGGCGAGTAGGAAACCTTTCTGTCTACTAGGTTCCAAGGTTCTCGTATTGAGGCGGGAAAGTACCATTCTTGCATGTCGAGTAGGTTTCACATTTTCAATCCCTGTACGTAGGTGTACATATATATATATATATATATATATCATCATCATCATCATCATATTCAACCATTATCTATCCACTGCTGGATGAAGGTCTCTCCAAATGCTTTCCACACAAGTCTATCCTGGGCCATTCGTTTCCACGTCACCCCAACCTGTTTTCTTATTTCATCCACCCATCTAGTTTGAGGACGTTTTCTAGGTCTTCGGTGGTCTCTTGGAATCCAGTTCAGAATTTCTGTTGTCCATCGTTGATCAGTTCTTCTTGCAATATGCCCAGCCCATCGCCATTTCAGCCCTTTTACTTTAACAATGATGTCCTCTACTCTAGTTTGCTCTCTCACCCAAGTGTTCCTTTTCCGATCTCTCCTAGTTATTCCAAGCATGCACCTCTCCATGCTCCTTTGCGTTGTCTGTAACTTTCGTATTGCTCCAACTGTTAGACTCCATGTCTCTGATCCATAAGAGAGGACTGGCAATACACACTGGTTGAAGACCTTTCTTTTTAGACACAAAGGCAATTTCCCCTTCAGGATAAAACTGTTTCTTCCAAATGCACTCCAGCCAAGTTTAATACGTCTGTTGAGTTCTTTCATAATGTTGCCATCCATTGAAATCAGCTGGCCAAGGTAAATATATGAATCAGCAATTTCTAGCTCAATGTTGTCAACTTGTATTTTTGTTTCCTCTACGAAATTATTGAACATGATCTTAGTTTTTTGTAGGTTCATCTTGAGTCCAACTTCTTCACTTCTAGTTGAGAGCTCTTGTACCATGTCTTGGAGTTCTAATGGGTCCGTTGAAAAAATAACAATGTCATCAGCAAACCGCAGATGATTTAAATATTCACCATTTATTTTTATTCCCTTGTTATTCCAATTTATCAGCTGAAAAATCATCTGTAAAGCTGAAGTAAAAAGTTTTGGAGAAATGGTATCTCCCTGCCTCACCCCTTTGCCAAGTTTGATAGTTTTGGTATCTTTATGTAACCGAAATTTTGCACTTGCATTTTTATACACACGTTTCACCATGTCAATGTACACATCCTCAATGTCTGTTGATCTTAAAGAGTTGATGACTGCTGATGTTTTTATAGAGTCAAAGGCCTTCTCATAGTCAATAAATGCAACACACAATGGAAGTTCATATTCATGTGTTCTTTCAATTAATTCTCTTAATACTTGAATATGGTCCACTGTACTGAATCCACTTCGAAATCCAGCTTGTTCTCTTGGTTGAGCTGCATCTAATTTTTTCTGCAGGCGATGTGTTAGAACTTTTGTGAAGATTTTATAAATAGCAGGTAACAAGCTAATTGGTCGGTAATTTTTCAAATCCTCTTTATCACCTTTTTTATGCAAAAGAATTACTGTTGCAGAATCCCATTGGTTTGGTATGTTACCACTGTTAAGACATTTGGTAAAAAATTTTGCAAGTATGTCTTCTACATGTTCTCCAGCTTCTTTTAAGATATCTAATGTAATGCCATCATCGCCAGGGGCTCTTCCTTTCTTCATACTTTTTATTGCAAATGCTACTTCTTCTTTTAAGATTTTCGGAGCTATTCCTTCGACTATCTCAGAGTCTTCGTTTAATCCACTGTTTCCTTCATATAGTTTTCTGTAGAATTCTTCAACTCTTCTAAGTATTTCTTCCCTATTTCTTGTTACGGTGCCATCCTCTCCTTTTAATGCAATGATGTGTTTCTTCCCAACAGACAAACTTCCTTTAACATCCCTAAGGCTCTTGTTATTTTCAATGGCTTTCCTTACTAGTTCACAGTTGAATTTTCTTTTGTCTTCTTTCATGCTTTTGCGCAGAGTTTTGCAAAGTTCTATGCACTCAATCCTGGAGCTGGTATTTCGATTGTCCACCTCATATAACATCGCCATTTTTCCATGCATTAGGAATTTTTTTATATATATATATATATTATAATGACCTCCAAGGGACCATGAAAATTCGGTCGTTATAAACAATACCTTTTCTTTAAAAAGCATAGTATGCTAATACATCTTAAGGCTTTATAAATTGTTTTGATAGTAAAAATATTATACTTGTTGGTTTCAAAATGATATAAAAAATATACTTATAATGAATTTAATTACTGTATAAGTTACCTGTAAAGTGTTAAAGAAAGTATTTTATTGAATGCCTAGGCATTCTATACAATGCCAAGACGTTTTAAGCAAACCATGAAATGTCTATTTTATTTTAATATTTTATATATTTTCTCTAGGCTTTGTGTAGAGTACCTAGGCATTATATAGAATGGCAAATACTATTTCGGAAAAGTGTGAAAATAAACTTTCATTAAAAAAATACATGTGGAAATATAGGAAATACAAGATGCAAGATTCGGAATTTTTCTAAAGAAAGAGAAAAGAACAAAACAGTGCTGAACTACTTGTCGCTACAAGGTAGATTGGGATAACAATTAAATTGCACCTTTCTGTCTTTTTCATATAAAACACTGAAAATTTCGTCACTTGATCTTGCAATTACATTGCACGAGCCTTTGGCCGCTGCCCGTTGACTGAGAAGAAGCGACTCACCGGAGAGCTATTTCGTGGTCATGAACGTTTCCAACTCTCATTAAGTTCTTGAGACTGAAATTATTGGTAACGGGTAAAATGGTGATAACCATTGGAATATTCGTAATACGATAACCTACTAACGATTTTGTTTTACTAGTTTCCACAGATGACTGATGTAATCGTAGATCTCGTCCAACGTTGTCGTAATCGTAGAAGATATGCTGTAAATGGCTAAACGGTAGATTATGATGAGACGAAATGCAATATTCAGAATTTTTATTGGCACAGGATAACTTCGTAATATACAGCGATTACATATATATATTAGAACTTACGACGCTAAGCAGCGGACAGGAATACGTCTTAGTCGTTTGGAGTCTAGTAGCAGAACTGCCTCGAAAACTTGAGAACAGATATATTTTTGGGGGACGATCAGGTTGTCGGCAGAAGGCGATTAGTTAAAAATTGCTGAGTAACCGTGACGTACGGGGTTCTTGCTCCGAGATACTACAAGGCAATAAAACTTGATTGGAAAGGCGCGGACGAGGCGTTGGATATGAAGTGGTTTTAGCGTGGGGTATTTCTAACAAACAAACTGTTTTAAAAAAAGGATAATTTATATAGAAATAGTATTTTAAATTCATTATAAATTTATATTGTGCCAAGTTGATTTTGTCGCTAATTAATATAAATTAACCGGAAGATTTAAAGTTAATTGTGATTTAGAATAGAGTTAATTAAAAATTCCTTCGGCTATTCCAAGTTAATGAAAATCATCATCTATGTCATAATAACTGCCAGCAGATCGTGCGAGTCAACCCGTCCCTTGTCGATGTCTGGGATAAAAACCAGCATAGAGACCTCCAAAGGTGCTGGAGATATTTTTTTGTCGGAATCGATTTTCATATTTTCTGCCTGTATTTCCAGATTCAATTTAGATGGAATTTTACCTTTAACATAGCTCTCATTGTTAAAGCAAAGAGTGCACAAAACATCAGGGGACATGTGAAAATCTAAGAATTTCATATTTTGACGTCCCACTTTCGACATTTTATAATGCCAACGAATTCTATATTTTGCCTAGAAAGAGTATGTAAAATATTAAATAGAATAGACATTTCATACTTTACCTAAAAACGTCAATGTTTTCTATACAATGCCTGCTTTTCCCACTTTGTCGTCAACATATATATTTAATTATACTTATTTCCTTGTGAGCTTCTATAGTAGGATTCACTATGTGTTCATTTTGCAAGCATCCTTTGTTGTTGCCACTTGGAATACCAAGAAACACAAACTTAATAATTAATAATCTAAAATTGGCAATATGTCAAAGTGTCTTCTTTAGTATGATGTCTTCCAAATGTGCATAATTGCATTTCCGGTATCTGGCAACGTAAATTGTATAATTATAATTTCGCTTTTTGTATTTGGCAATGGTATGAAACTGCGATACGAATTCTAAAATAACAATCAGTCTTCAACTTACCATCAAAGTGTGCACACGTAATTATCGGAGACTCCCCAGAAAGGCGAACTAAATTCATTTAACTATGCATTCGGATTAATTTATCCTTTGGCGTATTAATAAACTATCCGAAACATTTAAAGCATTATTAAATACTATTTTAACCGGGTGGTATTTCTTAGCTTCTGCTTCACTAAATATATATGTAGTACTTTTTTATTTTTTAAATTAAAAGACTGTAGAAAATACTAAAGCATATAATATAGAAAAAATGTAATAAATAATATTTATTATATTATACCAATGACTTCCGAACAGTGCCTATATTTATGGGCCCTATGCTAAAAGAATAGGGTGGGCCTCTAAAGAATGCGTCTCTGGTAATATCCAATCAATAAATCATGAGTTTTTTAAAGTTTATTATCTTCAATAAACGGTATATCTTTAGCGGTAATTAAAATTTCTGGGACATTTTAAAGTAAAAAAGAAACATAATATTTAAAGTTTAGTAACGCAGAACTCTTTCAAGGTCCCTCTGGGGTTCCAAAATTGCGAGGCCTTAAGTCCGGATCTACTTGACCCATGAGCAACACCGTAGATTTTTTAAATTATTGGGTGGGAGGATATTAAAGCCCCACAATCCCATATAACTCTACGCCTATACCTGTATTTAAGTCCAACACTGATTCCGAAAATCGCGTTAATTTGGTTTCAACATTTCGTAATTAAATTTTCTATAAGGTTGAAAATATTCTTCAGTTACTAGTCAGTGATTAAATAATGATTTGTTCCAAGTTACTCTTTACCAAGTTACCTCTTTATGTGTTAGAGATGTCATTACCCAAACTCATTAGCTCACGCAGGGGGTTGCAACCCATCCCCCAATTACGATGAAATGTTACACACACACACATACACATATATATATGAAAATTTGAAGTTGTATTTCTAGAACCCTCCCCCCCAATATAAGCCTGTAGCTCCCCTTATGAACTTTTCGCGTACGCCTATTCATATACGCACCCATGCTTCTTATATTTCGGACTACTAAGTGTAACTACTGTCATTTGACAATCGCCATTAGCTTTTTTTTTCTTTTTTCAGCTGCCACACTTTTGATCACTAATGTACTTAGTTCATTTAGAATGGTTTATCTTTCCACCATAAGCTGTATACTTCCATTAAGCTATTCACCTACACATAGACAACCACATTTGCTCTCTGCGAAAAATAATATTACCTACTTACCATACACAAAGCATTCAAACACATTCACCCACTGCTAAGCATTTATCATTAGAATTATTTAGCAAAAAAACGAAATTTAGTTTACTTGATCGAAGTAGACTGTGTCCGACTTCTCTTTATATTTGAATGGAACAGTGTGATTCCAGCATTTTGTCTCCAACCCACGTGATTCCAATATATGATTGTTACGTCGCATCGTTATATCCGATATGGATTTCCCTACTTAGAATATATTTAGACTACAAAATTGTCGTCGTTATATGCAATGTCGTCATAATCGATATATTTATAATGAGTGAAATAGGAAACCACAACTTTCTTGCACAAATTTCGTCGTCATTGTGGGATTGACCATAACAAATGATTTTAATTGTAATATGAAATATATTTTGATGTAATTAAATGTAGTACGGACCACATAATAGTAGAGGGTCAAGCTTAATTTTAATACTTATCTTTGCTAACACATCCTCTTTAATAATTTACTTACGAGGATACTTTTGGTAGATTTATCGCTAAATTGTTTGCTTTCGTGGAACAATGAAGTAAATGGTAAATTGAATATCATAGATTAATAATAGAAACAATAAGAACAAATTTTATCCAACCTAATTACAATTGTGGTGACACATTCTTCCATATGTTGTTTTCGATGCTAAATGGATATTCTTATCTTTGAGGTTTAAGATGTTAACTGGTAATGAGGTTAGAAATGAAGGAGAGCATAAAGCTAGAGCTTGTTACATGGCTCTCCTACAAATGGATAATATATTTCATAGATCGTTTTTTTACAGATTTGTTGCTTTGATATTTTTTCTGTATATTTGTAAATCTTAGAAGAAGAGAACTTTAATTTTGTGTTGATTCATGGTCCCATTTGAGAAAACTGTGACAAAGGGCAGGGTGAAAACTGAGTTGACGTTGGTAGTTTTAATTCAGATTGAGATCAAGGACTGATATTAGGAATGAGAATTTTTTTATATTCTATCTATGAATTTTCGATACAGTTTTAGCAGAATTTTGATAAGTTGATATCTATAATTAAAAAAATGACGTTTTCAAAAGAGGAAAAAAAACATGAATTTTATACAATTAAATATTTTGATGAAGGTTGCGTATCTAAAATAAATAAAAAAGGTAACGGATAACGAATGTGTACATTTTCTAAATAAATATAAATAATTTTTATTTTAAATATATTAATATCATTTCATGTCTATAAAAATTGCGAGACTTTTTTAATAAATTTATTCTCCACCTAGTTTATAATTCAAATTAATAAATCATCAAATTTCGTTTCAATTAAATTTAAACAGAGATTTCATAACTCTATTCATTTTAGATGAAAATAAAGCAAACACAATCAACTGAATAAATTAAAATTTAATTTAAAAGCAAATCTCCTTGCCAAATAAAATTTTAATATATAACAATTCTTTCAAATCAAACAGAATTTTTCGGATTAATAAAAAGCTACATATACTGCATTACTTTATAAACATGCATAAGCTTAATTTCAGTTTAAAATAGTATCTCGTTTCGTGTCAGCAATTGAAGTAAATTGATATCTTTGTAAACAAGCTGCAATTTAAATATTCAGTCGCATTACTTATTTATGTAAAGTATTCAGCCTCGATTAAAACTTTATTTTAAACTTTATGCATATTTATTCATATTATAGGTACATACGCCATTTCATTAACATTAAAATGGATATAGATTTGAATTTCAAGCCAATTTCTGATGTTATAAAATATCGTTAATACTATAATCTTGTTGCATCTTGATTTTAAGATAAGCGAATGTGCAATGACAATTTTGTATTTAACGAATGATAATAATAAAAATAATATTAATTTTAATAATTATAATAATATATTCAACATGAGATACATGTCGAATTTTGCATATAGTATGTATATATGTGAATTACATACAAGGACGATGATGATAGTTTACTGGTACAATAGTTAGGTTAGAAATGGAGGAGAATAGAGAGCAACAGCTTGTTACAAGATTCTCCTCCAGAATTATTAAAGATAAATGATTTATATTCACGTATACAGTAAAATCACCTATACACGATATACTTGATACGTTATTTATATATGTATATTCATGATTTATGGAATTACGTATTACAGTAAAATAAATGCATAAATGTCCTATCTCGTTGATCCCCATCATTTTTCTTTGAATGTACAATCGAATAATGTAGGTTATGAGATTTTTTATATTATATATTGATACAATAATATTCATGAAGGTGTTTGGGCCTCAATATTATTAGTTTTTACTTTTAAATGTTATGGAAAATAAAGGAAGACGAAAGGGGCCCCTTTTTTCTTAGGGGCTATCAGTACGCTACTGCTTTAAAGGCGTTAAATAAGGTTTTACCAGAACTTCTGCATAACATTGTGGTTGGTTTGGTGGACGAAACGTTATATTTTAAAAGTCGACACCACAAAAAAAAAATGAAGCATTTGTCCGTTTCATTAATAATTCCTTTTTCGAACAATAATAACGTAATAAAAATTATCAAAGTACAGTAGCGTCGAATACAACGTTGGTCGTTGTTTGGCAAGCTCAAAGGGCAGCTCAAAGCGGGGAGCGAGATAATAATAGCCACTGTTTTCTACGAACGAGGGAGGGAGCTAATATTGTTCGTAACGTTGATGGTAACAACTCCTTTGAAGAAGTTGCATGTTTCAAAAAGCAACTGGAAAAGTGCCCGCCGCGCGCTTTGCTTGAACGTAAATTTTGGCCAGATATAGTTTACAGAGCGAAGGGGCAATGAACAACCTCGCATATTTGCGTTAGGAGCAACGGGGTATTAGATCGATGTATACTTATATATTTTTAAGTTGCATTTCTGTGGCCAAGTTAAAGTACTTTTTCGAAATTTTTAAAATAATCATCATTATTGTTATTATGTTATTATAATTTACTATTAGTACTATTACTATTTTTTCTTCTACAATTCATTCTTATATTAAATAATATTTTTTAGTAAAATAGTACATTAAATATATTTTTACCTATTAATAACCTTTGGGATTGCAAACTACCCGGCGCTTGTGCTCGTGTAATTATTTGAGGCGCGTTCGCTCGCAGGTTAAACCAAATTGAAGTTCGCAAACAATTTCAATAACAAAACTCAACAAAAACTATATATAACTTTAAACTTTATATATTTCATGAAATTTTTTAATTAGAATGTCGAACTTTGAGGCCGCTGAACTTTCACAGCAAGCATTGCCTTTTATTTTCGTCGTGAGGTGAACGTTTAAGGAAAAGATAAAAAGCGAATTTTGAAATTTCGAAATGCAGTAAAAGTAAAGATCAGCAAGAATCTGGATAAGAGTAATAATAAAAGAAAAAAGGGGGAACGAAAGAGACGGAAAAAAGAAAATTTGAAGAAATCCGTAGCAGCGACTGAGGATAGGATTATTTTAAAATAGTGCAGAAAAATACTGCTGCCCAACCTTCCGTGTTGTAAGCAGGGAAAAACTGCAAAACCATTGAAGGGTTATATATAGATTTTAGATGTGCATGTTTTGTGTTGCCGTATATTGGTCTTATTGAGTTTCTTTTTTTACAGGAGTTAAATTCGCAGTCCGGAAAAAAGTACGATATTTCAGAATAGAAACGTGCTTCGATTAGGCTTTATGAATATCTTTTAGAGACTTTCGGAAAAAACATTTCTCAATACAGTTGGTGTAAAGTTTTTTACCTTTTCTAGTTATTGATTCCACTAAATAATCTTTCGTATTTTTAACCTTTAATCCCTAATTACTTATTTTTTAATTATGAATTTACTTACTTGTAATGTCGACCATTGTCACGAATGCCCAAACAGAGTTAAGGATTAATCCCCAAGTGACCAACAACATTCTATTATCCATTCTTTTTGACTATAGTGTCCTAAATTCTTCGATGAGATTTTGTTTTACTCTAGTTGGCTATGCAAAATTTCATGAATATATATTTCCTTTTACGTGGATGATAAACATAAATAAAAAACATTGGACATCATTTTCTAAATCTATGATTTTTCCCAGCCGTACAATTAATGTCAATGGGACACTCCATAATATACCTACATTTTACTACACATATAAATATAGTTTGTAGGCTACTTCATAGTACCTGCAATAGTTGATACACATTTAATCCTGGTTTGTTTTGATATTGTTCAAAAGAAGCTTAGGTATAAAATGAACAGAAATTAACCTTCTTCTCACAAAATTGATATTGAATGGTTCCTGATGTATGCTGATTTGTTTGATATGATTTGTAGCATACGTAAATTGGTGCTACAGGGTTTGTAGTACACAGATAGTAAAGCTACATGGTTTGTGGTGCGTATAAATTAATACTATATCGTTTTGATATGTGCAATTGTTACGATTTATTATATGTTATTGCTATTACACATTTAGAAAGGTTTGTTTTGATGTTTGTCGAAAACAACATAAGTATAAAATACAACTAAAATATATACTGGCACTCACACACAAAACATTATGAAATGAAATAATACTTTATTTATTATTCCTTTCGTACAGTCGTTTTGTTATTTTATGACCACACAAAGAAAGGTCCCAAGAAAATATAAACAATCATATAACAAGTGTGGGTCCTCAAACTGATTAAAAACAAAAAAACAAATAATCACACTAGCAATAAGCGCAACTACCAAGCTTTTCCCTAATGGATAATTCTCAATTTTTTGAATAATTCATATTAAATGGGCATGTAATAAATATTTAGCTATTATGTGAATACAGTATATCAGATGCTTCGAGGACTGATTAAAAATCTCGCGAACTGCATAAGAAATCTCTCTAAAAGGAAAACAGTTTCCCGGAAGATTATGCGACACATTAGCATTTCATTACTATGCATAGTAAACTTCGCTTTTTTTTCGGCTGCTGCTTCTCCCATTTGTAAAAAATTCCTGTCGATAGTGTAGTTTACTTAAAATTTCTGAAATCCTATAATAACTCATCTTGACATACAGTAATCCGCTTTCTTATTAATGCCTTGATTTGTACTAACTTCTGTAGGTTATTCTATACAAAAAGCTTTAGTATATTTATGTAAAGTATAAATCATATATATTATATTACGAGTTTTTTTAGCTCTTTGAAAGATTTTAAACAATTCTCAAAAAAATAATAAAAAATATATGAATTGCGCTTTCGAGATAGACGACATATTAGATATTCAACACTATTAAGATCTAGATTAGATCTAGATAGATTTTTGTTAATGCGGGTAGTCAACGACCGCCACTTTTTGCCCGTATCAACGGGAGACCACTAAGATTATGGGAACGACAAATAACAAAACAAAATTTGATTGATTGATATTTCAGTCGTTAGCACTTTCGGCTATTCAAGGATCATTACTTGTGCTGTAATATAAAAAGCGACGACATAAAAGAATATATTAGATAAATTATTAGGAACGTAAGCCCATGAAGCAATCACTATGAAACTAAAACTTACGTCAAAATTTGTTGATTTGCACCTAAGGATGCTTTACTTTATAGGATAAACACTTTTTCACTTCACATGAGTAATTCCTAATTAAAAGAAATCTTTTACGGCCACATTAAGAACCACAGTTTTTCAACATAGTTCTCCAGTTTTATATAGTATTAGAAATTTTATCAGCATCATCCAATTTTGAACTTACAGGAAAAATATATTTTCCAGAACAATTGCTTTACAAGCTGCTATTCTAAGAAACGGAAAACTGTAAGACGAATTCTTAAAGAAGCCAGAATTTATATATATATACATATAAAAGAAGCTGGAGAATATGTAGAAGACATACTTGCAAAATTCTTTACCAAATGTCTTAACAGCGGTAACATACCAAACCAATGGGATTCTGCAACAGTAATTCTTTTGCATAAAAAAGGTGATAAAGAGGATTTAAAAAATTACCGACCAATTAGCTTGTTACCTGCTATTTATAAAATCTTCACAAAAGTGCTAACACATCGCCTGCAGAAAAAATTAGATGCAGCTCAACCGAGAGAACAAGCTGGATTTCGAAGTGGATTCAGTACAGTGGACCATATTCAAGTATTAAGAGAATTAATTGAAAGAACACATGAATATGAACTTCCATTGTGTGTTGCATTTATTGACTATGAGAAGGCCTTTGACTCTATTAAAACATCAGCAGTCATCAACTCTTTAAGATCAACAGACATTGAGGATGTGTACATTGACATGGTGAAACGTGTGTATAAAAATGCAAGTGCAAAATTTCGGTTACATAAAGATACCAAAACTATCGAACTTGGTAGAGGTGTATGGCAGGGAGATACCATTTCTCCAAAACTTTTTACTTCTGCTTTACAGATGATTTTTCAGCTGATAAATTGGAATAACAAGGGAATAAAAATAAATGGTGAATACTTAAATCATCTGCGGTTTGCTGATGACATTGTTATTTTTTCAACGAACCCATTAGAACTCCAAGATATGGTACAGGAGCTCTCAACTAGAAGTAAAGAAGTTGGACTCATGATGAAGTTGCAAGAAACTAAAATCATGTTCAACAGTTTCGTAAAGAAAACAAAAATACAAGTTGACATTGAGCTAGAAGTTGCTGATTCATATATTTACCTTGATCGACTGATTTAAATGGAAGGCAACTTTATGAAAGAGCTCGACAGACATGTTAAACTTGGTTGGAGTGTATTCGGACCAAACAGTTTTATCCTGAAGGGGAAATTGCCTTTATGTCTAAAAAGGAAGGTCTTCAACCAGTGTGTATTGCCAGTCCTCCCTTATGGATCAGAGCTATGATAATAATGCTAACAATTATTAATATAATGCTAACAATTGCAGCAATACGATAGTTACATACAACCCAAAGGAGTATGGAGAGGTGCATGCTTGGAATAACTAGGAGAGATCGAAAAAGAAACACTTGGGTGAGAGAGCAAACTAGAGTAGAGGATATTATTGTTAAAGTAAAAAGACTGAAATGGCGATGGGCTGGGCATATCGCAAGAAGAACTGATCAACGATGGACAACGCAAATTCTCAACTGGATTCCAAGAGACCACCGAAGACCTAGAAAACGTCCTCAAACTAGATGGGTGGATGAAATAAGAAAAGAGGTTGGGGTGACGTGGAAACGAATGGCCCAGGATAGACTTGTGTGGAAAGCATTTGGAGAGACCTTCATCCAGCAGTGGATAGATAATGGTTGAATATGATGATGATATATATATATATATTTTTAAGCTGCATTATTTTTACACGGATGTGTTATTTTTCCATTATGTCATTCTGCAGCATTTGCTTAGTCTTTAGTAGGCTTTGAATCGTTTTGATAAATAATATTGGCGCAGGGTTATGAGGATATTACAAGCTTCACGTGTTGTTACAGGTGGAATATGCACGTATTCTTTACATCATCTTCACTGAATGGCTCCCACAAGTTGTGGGTGGGGGACAAAGCGTAGTTTGTTGGCCAGCTAATTGAAATAAACAGAAATCTCCTGTACCTGGTCACCCTTTCCAATCCTCCCCTTGCCCATTCTACTACGACTACTACTCCTGTACTGGATTTACGTATAGGCCAAGTAGGCCCCACAAGGCCAAATATTATTTGTTCAAGAGTTATTTTAATCCTAAATTTGGTCCTTTTTAAACTTTAGTATATTTCTTTATTCGTATACCCGGCGTCGGATAAAGGTTTTGTGGAGCCCTAGACCAATTTTTTGCCAGGCCCCTTATAGCATAAATTAAGCTTGTGTAATAATTTCTTTTGAGAAAATAAGTAAAAAGAGGAACTTTTACTATATCAATCCTTAGCATAGAAATTATTTAGCTAAGGAAGTTGATACTGCCGAAGTTATTGAAAACTTTCCTCAACAAAAGCTGGAAAATAGACTTTGAGGTAATATTTGATATTGTAAGTTTTTACTATGCATAAATATCCATAGTTTTGCTTCATAAATATACATATTACTTTTGTGCCATCAGTTAAATTGACATTTTATCCTAAATCTTGTAAAGTATTACGCTGCCCTTAATTTTAGCAGCAGGTAGGCAAGGGCGAATCCAGAAATATATTTGGGGGGGTGCAAAGCTTGAAAATGTATTTAGACCTGATTTTTAAGGGGGGCAAAATTTGAAAACCAGTATAAAATATAACAAAAATATGCCATCCTTAGGCGGGGGTTCGCACTTCCTGCGTCCCTTGGATCCGCTCTTGTAGGTAGGTGGAAGCTCCTCTACAAATCCTGACCTGGGGTACCGTTTCAAGATGGGGGCACGCTTCATTGCCACACATTTTTTTTTTAATTCTCTATCTTTTTTAGTTTCTGCAGAAGGACTTCTTCGTCATAAAATTTATCCAAAATGACAAATTCTCCATCAAAACATGTCTCTTGAAACTAAATTATGATGTAAGATATTATTACCCTTCGCAGGGATAACACAATTGCCAAATATGGTCAACACAGAAAAGCCTCCGGGGCGAGATTTTTGTGAGTTTTCTGAAAGCTCTAGTTTGAGCTATAATCTATACGTGGGTGGCAGAAATTATTATATACTAAATTATGCTGTTTTCAATACATCCCGATTACATGAAATACGTGTGACTTTTATTAAAAAAGGCAGTGTTTTGAACAGAATGCTTAAAATTTTTGTCTGCATTATCAGATGAGCGGTACGTATTAAACAATATCTTTTTCATTTAATGCCATATACTGACAAGTATAAATTTATTCAAAATTTCTAATAAAAAATATTTTTATGCATGTATATATTGTACATTTCAACCAGGTAAGCTTACAACATTTTTAAGCCAATTTGGAACAACATAAAGTTTAAAAAGAATGCTTTTACTATGGGTACTTCAGACCGATCTTCTGAAATAATTAATTGCCCGATGAACTACAAAATATTAGTCGAAACACTTTCACGGTTTTATGTTATTAGCAATGTCTACCTAGTCTTGCTAGACACTGGTATAGCTAAGCAAAAGGAATAATAAATAAGGTTTTCTACGCAAATCAATTGCTATTTGCACCAAAATATAAAATGCACGATCGTTGCAATAGGGAAGGTGAATGAGGATATAAATTGATAATAGATTGTGGAAAACATGCATTAAAATGACATTAGTTTCCATTTGTAATTCTAATTAGAAACGCCTGATTTGCAAATTTTACCATGAAATTGTGCTAAATACATTAGTAGACCTAAATTTTACCAGAAAAAATTTCGAAAGCTTTCACTGACATTCACAATAATGTGAGTGAACAGTAAGATAAAGATTACATAAACAATTTTCCTTTAATGCAGAGTCAATATTAATACCTCTTGTTTTCCAGCTAATTGTAAATTTTTAAATTCCAAAGTTTAAATAGCCATATTCATTTGAATAGTGAAATGGAAGATGTGTTCTAAGACGCGCTCTTTTACTGATGTTAACAATTTTACTACCCCTTATTTTTGTTTCTAAGAAAATTTTAGCTATAACGTCGAAAAAGAGGCAAGGATTTTAAAATTTTGTACGATCAAGATATTTTACCGCTTTCATAAAAAACAAAAACTGCTTTTCTGGCAAGTACTTTGTTCCCGTAAATATGCATCAAGAACAAAAACTAGCCTCGAATATATTTTTTGTGAACTACTGGCGTTGCACTATCTTTTTCTATGGTTGGCAAAGCATCAGAAATGACAAAGCGGCGCTTTAAAAAAGTTGAAAAATATTTCTTTCCGAAAGTAGCAAAATTGGAATACTATTTTGAAAAAAATGCAAGAGGGACGTCTTTTAAGTTAGTTGACTTGTAAAGGGCCCAGAATTCGGAAGGACAAAGAGAAATGTAATAGTAAATAATACACAATGCAGGAATATTCTCCGATAATAAATATCTATCAAAGAATAGATGAACAAAAACATGTAGAAATTATAATTCTATGATAAAGACAGGTGTATATGAGATGAAGGGGAAAAGGGAAGATTGCATTTACCAAAAATTAAAATACGGTTTAACCGTAACAATATATGTTAAATTGCAGTGAAATCCTTGGAATTCACTCTTAGTTGAATATAACATAATAAGCGACTTGCATTCATTAATTCAAGGCAAAACTGAAGAAAAGTTTATTGGACAGAAACGAGGAGAGACACAGAGAGAGAGAGACTAAGAAATTGTGGCTATGGATACCTTTTTCTCTAGCTCTGAAGCAAAATATATCTGCTTATTTTTTGATGGACCTTCAATAATATATTAGTAATTAGGGATATATTTATCAATGAAAAAACATTGAATTAATATATGAGATATTAATACCAATTTTTCTATATACCTATTGTGTATGCAAGGATGAAGTAATTATTATTATGGATTGGTGGGCGTAGTTAATTTTGATCTTCATAATAATAATTAAACAATGTAGATAATAAATGAGCTAATATTGTTAAATCAGGAGCGTACCAAGTGCAAGATAGTAACTCTTAGGGATATTTACCGCCATATTCAAACTTAGAAGGATGTTAAAAAATATGGTGCTTCCTACAATGATACAAATATGACTTTGCCTTATTGAAGTGCAAGTTAAAACCATTTACATAAATTCCATGAATCCCTGATTTTCAGACAAAGAAGGATAGATGACACTACAGTAATCAAGGGTGGATGAGTAACTCAACCACTTAGAAAAGTATAACCTTCTCCCAGGCCTGTAGCCAAGCTGGGGCCAACAGGGTTTGGCACAGTTGCCCTATAGAGCTATTTATATATATATATATTTTACCTTGGGCAGCTGATTTCAATGGAAGGCAACATTATGAAAGAACTAAACAAACGTATTAAACTTGGCTGGAGTGCATTTGGAAGAAAAGTTTTATCCTGAAGGGAAATCGCCTTGTGTCTAAAAAGAAAAGTCTTCAACCAGTGTGTATTGCCAGTCCTCTCTTATGGATCAGAGACATGGAGTCTAACAGTTGGAGCAATACGAAAGTTACAGACAACGCAAAGGAGCATGGAGAGGTGCATGCTTGGAATAACTAGGAGAGATCGAAAAAGAAACACTTGGGTGAGAGAGCAAACTAGAGTAGAGGACATCATTGTTAAAGTAAAAGGACTGAAATGGCGTTGGACTGGGCATATTGCAAGAAGAACTGATCAACGATGGACAACAGAAATTCTAAACTGGATTCCAAGAGACCACCGAAGACCTAGAAAACGTCCTCAAACTAGATGGGTAGATGAAATAAGAAAACAGGTTGGGGTGACATGGAAGCGAATTGCTCAGGATAGACTTGTGTGGAAAGCATTTGGAGAGACCTTCATCCAGCAGTGGATAGATAATGGTTGAATATGATGATGATATATATATATATAGAACGATCCCCGAGGGCCCTTTACCTTGCCCCAGTTTCCCCCTTCATCCTGGCTAATCAAACAAAAATTACGAATGAATACCGGATGCAGTGCATTGGAGTAGCCCCTGGATATCAAGGCTGTCTATGTTAATGATGGAACTTTAGTTGGATAAACAAGGACAACGAAAAATGTATTCATTGTAGGGTTATTATGCATATTTTGTCATTTAAAAAATATGCAAAATAACTTTATACATATTCGCATAGTGTTGTTATGCACATGTTTTCTTTACGAGACGTTATACTTATATTATGTCTTGATCATATTAGTTAATTTTTAGATGGATTTAAGAAAATTGACACGTTTTGTCTCAATGTTTTTATCTATTAGTTTTAGTTAGGGTATAATTATACATAAGGTAAATTGAGCCTTAAATAAAGTATACCTTTTGTACAGACATTATTTAGTTGTGTATAAACATTGGTGCTAGAATGAGGAGAATGCCCAATAGAATCACGGGATGAACTAGTGAAGGGTCCATTTTCTAATACAATAGTTATAATATAATTTAGTAAGTTATTTAAATTATAATTTATTAATTATTTCGCAACCTATTTAATAATTATAATCTAGGTTAGACCAATCGGGTTCACCATACTCGCTCACTTCAATAAACAAAATCCAGGAACTTAGTTGGAATGGATGATTCCTTACTTGCCATCAGCAAAACTCTAGTCACCAATGGCGAGCAGACGGCTGAATTCGTTCAGCGGTGAGTATTTATTCAATTTTTCTTAATATTGTTTTTTAATTTTCCACCAATTTCCTGCACATTTTCTAGTTTTGTTTCATTATGTATATCACCGAATATGTATGAAACGCCGGCATTTTATAGAATACCTGGAGTTTTTAGGCAAAGTATGAAATATGAGAATTATTACATACTTTCCCTAGGCATTGTATATAATACCTAGGCATTCTATAGAATGATAAATGCTATTTAGGCAAAATATGAATTAAAGGTCATGATAAGGCTATTATTTAAAAAACGTTCATTCCTCAAAAATACAAATGTTATTTTCAAAAGTTAACGCAAGAGTGTCATTAAAACACTTTTATTCAAAATACGTAAAAAAATTAAAAGTTTTACGAAACAAAATTTATGCCTTTCTTATTAAAAAAAACAAAATAAAATATGAACCTATTTGTTGCACAAAGAAAGTGAACTTTATTAAAAATAAAATTTTATTTCTTATAAAATGTTAAACAGGGTCATTAAATGAACTTTACTAAAATTACACCTATTAAAAAAGAAAATATAAAAAATTTAATTTTTTCATAAAAAAAATAAAAAATTAAATGTAACTTACTTGTTGCAACATGGTAGGGTTGAATGACATTTGAAAGTATCACGTGTCTTGCGGCGTGATATTCAAAACGTATTGGAGATGCATTTCATACTTTACAGGTTTGGTATTTGGCATTCTATAGAATCCCTAGGGAATGTGTGAAATATTTATCGTTCCATACATTGCTGGCCAGTTTTCGGCATTTTATAAAATGCCTAGTTATTCTACAGAATGCCGGATTCCAAAATTTACCGCTAATATGTATATATACACACCCATAGGCACACACACACACACACATATATATATATATATATATATATATAACTGACCCAGCGCGATACGAACTTCAGATTGAACAGGCATATGCACCAACATAAAGCTATACCTACGAAATCGAGGAATTCTATGAAGAAACTAAACAGCTACATACCAAGGGGAAACAGCACATCAAGCTCATCATGGGGGATTTCAATGCAAGAATTGGACAACAGGAACAAGGAGAGACATCGGTTGGTAAATACGGATATGGGGAAAGGAATGAACGTGGCGATCAACTCATCGAATTTGCAGAAGCTGAAAACCTTAGCATCATGAATTCATTTTTTAAGAAGAAACCGCAAAGAAAATGGACATGGAAACACCCAAATGGGGGAACTAGTGAAATTGACTATATCCTGGCAAACAAGAAATCAATTATTGAAGATTGCAGTGTACTGAACAGATTTAATACTGGAAGTGATCATCGAATGGTGAGATGTAAAGTGCACTTAAATACTAAATTAGAACGACAGAAGCTCATTAGGAAACAAGTAAGTAAGAGGGTGGATCTAATGAAACTGAAAGTAAATACCGAGGCATTCAAGTTGGAATTAAAAAATCGCTTTTCTGCACTGGAAGGACTTATTGATGAAAGTGATATCTCAGAAGCAAATGAAAACATTGTTAAGACAATAGTTGAAACTGCTGGGGAAATTGGTGGTGTAACCTGTAAAAAGCACAATAGCAAATTATCTGAGAAGACGAAACAGCTCATGAAAAGGCGAAGAGATATGAAGGTGGACAATCGAAATACCAGTTCCAGGATTGAGTACATAGAACTTTGTAAAACTCTGCGCAAAAGCATGAAAGAAGACATAAGAAAATTCAACTGTGAGCTAGTAAGGAAAGCCATTGAAAATAACAAGAGCCTTAGGGTTGTTAAAGGAAGTTTATCTGTTGGGAAGAAACACATCATTGCATTAAAAGGAGAGGATGGCACCGTAACAAGAAATAGGGAAGAAATACTTAGAAGAGTTGAAGAATTCTACAAAAAACTATATGAAAGTAACAGTGGATTAAACGAAGACGCCGAAATAGTCGAAGGAACAGCTCCTAAAATCTTAAAAGAAGAAGTTTCATTTGCAATAAAAAATATGAAGAAAGGAAGAGCCCCTGGTGATGATGGTATTACATTAGATATCCTAAAAGAAGCTGGAGAATATGTAGAAGACATACTTGCAAAATTCTTTACCAAATGTCTTAACAGCGGTAACATACCAAACCAATGGGATTCTGCAACAGTAATTCTTTTGCATAAAAAAGGTGATAAAGAGGATTTGAAAAATTACCGACCAATTAGCTTGTTACCTGCTATTTATAAAATCTTCACAAAAGTGCTAACACATCGCCTGCAGAAAAAATTAGATGCAGCTCAACCAAGAGAACAAGCTGGATTTCGAAGTGGATTCAGTACAGTGGACCATATTCAAGTATTAAGAGAATTAATTGAAAGAACACATGAATATGAACTTCCATTGTGTGTGGCATTTATTGACTATGAGAAGGCCTTTGACTCTATTAAAACGTCAGCAGTCATCAACTCTTTAAGATCAACAGACATCGAGGATGTGTACATTGACATGGTGAAATGTGTGTATAAAAATGCAAGTGCAAAATTTCGATTACATAAAGATACCAAAACTATCAAAATTGGTAAAGGTGTGAGGCAGGGAGATACCATTTCTCCAAAACTTTTTACTTCAGCTTTACAGATGATTTTTCAGCTGATAAATTGGAATAACAAGGGAATAAAAATAAATGGTGAATATTTAAATCATTTGCGGTTTGCTGATGACCAAGGCCTTGATTTTTATGCATAAAATTTAGCTCAAATAATATGCAAATATGCACGAAATTATTGCAAACTATGCATGGAAATATGCAAAAATATGCAAGTGCATAGAAATCTGGACCCTATTACTAAGTGGTGTTTCTGCATGTATAATTGAAAATTTATTGAAAGTGCAAATGTTCTTGAAATTATTGCATAATATGTACTGAAATGCATAAAAAGTATCACTTTGTTACGTCCTTGAATATGATTATGCACAAAATTAATACAAAATATGCCCCACAATGTATAAAATGCGTACGAAGATATGTTTAAAAATATGGCACCATAAGCTTAGGCTTGGGCCCAAGAACGCCGTCAGGGTGAAAATTTCTTTGGAAGGATTTAGTGGGGTACAAAGGATTTAAAAAATGGAAATTTTTATCTCACCTTTTTAACTTTAATCTTTTTGTACAAAAAAATAGAAACGTGGGGGAGTAAATGACCCTCCCTTGCCTATACTTGCCATCCAAGATAGTAGCCAGGATTTAATTCTGGGGGATGCAAAAATTTTTACAGCATGTATCGATACAATCACAGCATGCAAGGCCGTAGCCAAGTCCCAATAAAAACTTAGCCTGAGGGTGGGGGACCGGTCTCTAAGATTCACTCTTCTGGATACGGGGATGCTGCCAGCACCCGTGGCTTGGGCTGAAAAATACTACACTTGGTTTCGACTTTGAAAGTATTATACATATTGAGAAATATCACCACACAAATATGCAGACGCCTAAAATTATTTTTTTCTAACTTTAATATAATCTAATTATATCAGTTACAATGAAAACATATTCTGTAGCATTTTTCCCATTTTTATTTAAAATTTAAAAAGAAAAAGAAAAAAGAAAGGCCTTTAAAAAAATGAACATCGAATTAATCTAATTAAATTACAAGCGGATTAGAAAAATACACACTTTTTAAAAAATTTTCGCAAATTTTGCAGAAACATGCCAAAATATCTAGAAATATTAAAAATAAAGCACAAATGTGAAATATGCAAAAACATGCAAATGCATAGAAATCCGGGCCCTACTGATGACATTGTTATTTTTTCAAGAAACCCATCAGAACTCCAAGACATGGTACAGGAGCTTTCAACTAGAAGTAAAGAAGTTGGACTGAAGATGAACCTACAAAAAACTAAGATCATGTTCAATAATTTCGTAGAGGAAACAAAAATACAAGTTGACAACATTGAGATAAAAAATGCTGATTCATATATTTACCTTGACCAGCTGATTTCAATGAATGGCAATATTATGAAATAACTCAACAGATGTATTAAACTAGGCTGGATGCATTTAGAAGAAATAGTTCTATCGTGAAGGGGAAATTGCCTTTTTGTGTCCAAAAAAAAAAAGATCTTCAACCACTGTGTGTTGCCAATCCTCTCTTATGGATCAGAGACACCGAGACTAACAGTTTGAGCAACACGAAAGTTACAGACAACACAAAGGAGCATGGAGAGGTGCATGCTTGGAATAACTAGGAGAGATCGAAAAAGGAACACTTGGGTGAGAGAGCAAACTAGAGTGGAGGACATCATTGTTAAAGTAAAAGGGCTGAAATGGCGATGGGCTGGGCATATTGCAAGAAGAACTGATTAACGATGGGTAACTGAAATTCTGAACTAAAAAAAAAACCACCGAAGACCTAGAAAACGTCCTCAAACTAGATGGGTGGATGAAATAAGAAAACAGGTTGGGGTGACGTGGAAGCGAATTGCTCAGGATAGACTTGTGTGGAAAGCATTTGGAGAGACCTTCATCCAGCAGTGGATAGATAATGGTTGAATATGATGATGATGATATATATGTGCGTGTGTGTGTGTGCATGACAACAGGTGGACCAAAAACCTCTTAGAAAGGATACCATTGGATATTAAACTACCAAGGAAAAGGCTAAAGACGAGATAGATTTACAAAATTATTAAAAATATTGAACGAAATTGGCAGCAAAAATCCTCAAGACAGATTTTATTGGAAATAAGTGGAAGAGTCCTTCATCCTGCATCTTTCAGTGGATTGACAACGGCTGAAATAATGATGATATACAAAAATATTAATTTTAAAACGAGGAACAAAAAAATTGGTAAATTGAGGGATATAGATAGAATTTATATTAATGGAAAAGAAGTTGAAATTGTCAAAGAAATTGATTCCTTAGGAGTAACATTAACGAACGATTTAAACTGCAATAAACAAATTGAAAAAAAAAAAAAAAATCAGTTCGGGAACAAGAATTATAAAGAAATTGTCACGTGCAGTTCTTAAGAACGTGTTACTGTGTCCATATTATGCTTTTCTATATAGTCACCTGATTTATTGCAATTGTATATAGGAAAATTTGAATAAGAACAACATGAAGGTAATTAAATCCGTACAGAATAAATTTTTAAAAACCATCGAACGAAACACCAGCTTAAGTTACATTACATTATTTGTAAAATATGGTATATTACCAATTGATAAAATCAATGAATATTGTACGCTAGAACTAATGTAGGAAAGGATAATAGAAGGAAAACATTTTGGATAATATTGATATCCAATATCACGAAAACAACAGAAATTTAAGAAGAAGCAACCAAATTAAGCTACGAGAGATTAGAACGGAAATGTACAGAAAGGAATTGAATATATGGGAATAAAGCTTTGGAATGAATTACCAAATAATCTTAACAATATAAAATTGTTTAAAAAGAAATTAATTGTATACTTATTAAACGGAGTTTGTGCGCCAGCGGATTAATAGGGTCCTCAACCGGTTAAATTTTATAATTTAAACTGGGGACCCATCACGGGGAAATGCAAATTGTATTGTCTGTTCTAAACTGTGTGAAATTTATTATACTTAAATTGAAATTCAAGACTGTATGCAATATGTAACCCTTGTGACAAATATCCATTATATATATATATATATATATATAAATGAATATCGGTATTATGTATATGTACGGGTATCAGAGGAGCGAAGTTATCACATGTTAAAACTTTCCATCTCCACCACTGCCAAGGCAAAATGTTAATGAAGCAATAATTTTGAAATTAATCTTTAACCAAAGTATATATTTTCTTGATATATATAAAGCGTGATAATATTATCGTTGTACTATTTTTGTTATACCATAGTATGATCGTATCATTGTAAATGTAAGCACATCAATTCCACGCATTAGTTCGAAATGAACGTATTTGACTCAACAATAAGCAAGCATTCTCTAAATTTAAAAATTTAAATTATCTTGTGTAAATGCAATGCCTGCGCCGACACCCTTTTACTATGGCCGACACCATTTTACCAATTACTATGGCTATTTTATATTTAAATTACAGTTTTATTTCTTATTCGCTTTCGTTACCCTTAAACAAAATAATCTGAACGTAAAAAAATATTTAAAATCCCTTAATCTGAAAGCGTTTAGTCCGACGCATCTCAAGATTTAAATTTGAATGGAAATTACGCGATTTGTATAATAATTACAATTTACTTTCAATTAGCTCCGCTCGATTAGAAAATGCTTTCATTAATGCTACTAAATTAGGGTAGCAGTATATTTACGCTTTTCGTAGCACCATTACTACAACATGGTGGAAACGCGATATCCATAAATTCTTTGTGTTCAACCGGAGACGTCGTTAATTACGAACAGCATGCTTTGCATTAAAAGTTCCAAAGAAGAATAGTCAAGCTCTATGCAGTGAGGCACTATGACCTGTGACGTCATTGAATCATTGAAGAATAATTGCACGTTCCTATACAATGAAAATTAGTTCAATTTAATTTAAACTTTTCTTCACAGATAATGGATCTAAGTGAGAGGGTATACAAAGAAGCACATAATCACTGTTAAGAAACTGATTAGAAAACCATTTAGAAAACCGTGAAACAAAATTTAAAAAGGTAATCATACAGCAAATGTTAAAAATTTGCTAAAGGTATCGAAGTTACATATAAAATCACGCTTTTATTCAAATCATACAATCATTATTCACTAGAAACCCCATATATCGAAAATGGTGGATCCACAAAAAAATTCGATATAGATACAATCTCTCTCATATATATTGTATTACATATTGTATTTGGAAACACATTTCCTAATTTATACAAATCAAACACTACGCAGATTAAATTAAGAAACAATTTATATTAACATTCTTTAGGCGTAGTAATATGAACGCCGATGTCATGGCGTGGTTAGATGGTGAAACGTTCGTAAGGAAAAGAAATGTGTTTTGCATCTGGTGGGGGATCCCACGACCTTCTACAATCCGGGCAGGTGCTATCACTAACTGAGCTACAGACGACCAAACAATCAATTCCCTACGAACGTATTTAAAGCGTACTTTTCGAAACCGGTTATTTCTCGGAATGGGCAGTACATGGACTACTATTTAAACCAAATTGCAAATACCGATCTCTTCCCAATTTGGTTCAAAAAGCAGTCCATATACCGAACACGTACCCCACCAGACGCAGAAAACATTTCTTTTCTTTCGAACGTTTCACCATCTAATCACGCCATACCATCGGCGTTACTATTACTACGCCTGAAAAACGTTGATAAAAATTGGTTCCTAACCTTTCCTAATCTACATTTATTCTTTATAAGTAAGTGAAAATGAATAATATTATATTCAAGATCATAGAAAAAATTTAAAACAAAAATTAACGAGAAAAAAAATTGGCCGAACCTACTTTTAAAACCATCATGTTTGCATAGTATTTATGTATATTTATATTTAAGGAGTCATTTTTTTTATATTTTGCTATATAATAAATTTCGATATAGAATAATTATCGTAAAATTTTTCATAATTATTAATTCCGAAAATTCATTATCAGAAATGCTTTTAGCGATTTGAAAACTAATGTGTTTTATAGGGCTTTGGCGAAAAATTCCCAATTTTCCTTAAAAACATGATACATAGAAGTTTGATCAATATTCAGTAAAAAAAATTTATATAATAGCCACAGGGGTTTCTACGAACTTCGATACATAAACGTTTCGATGTACGGATTTTTGATATATGTAAGTTCTACTGTATATAGTTTTTTTTATTATGCCTTTATTTTTGAAGATAAAAAAAATTTCCACACTAAATAGTGGATTAAATATTCCTTTTAGGCATAGGTGTACATATTCACGTAGCAAAAATAATGATTTTATTACTAAATGTTTAAATTTTTACATTTTTTTGTTTCGTCCTTAAAGAAATACTGTGATTGAATAATTAATGAAATAGAGGCATCTATTCCATAATCATAAAGCTTGTCCAATTTATTATCTTTATATAATATGAAGTCGTTCCTCCCCTTCAAGCTCGAAAATAATAAATATCTAAATACGTTTTCTAAACACATAATCTTTTATCCTAAATATGCTGAAATTATTAAATTTTGCTTTAATTTTTCATTAACGAAATATGGAATAAAAAAGGAAACACCTAACTACACAGCCCTGCGGTGGCGCAGTGTGGTAACGCGTTCTCCTAGTGCGCCGCTAATCCGGGTTCGACTCCCAGCAGTGCAAAGAACGCTTACTCAGAGATCTCATAAAGATCGCACTGCTCACTGTAGTCCGGGGTTTGGTTCCCTAGGCCTTAAGAGGTTCGGATTCCTCGGAAAACAGTAGGTCCCGGCGCAGCATGACCACTGTAGTCTTTGAGCCGTAAAACCAAACCAAACCAAACCTAACTTCACGGTAGTCTGAAAAAAAACAAAGAACAAAAGTTCTAAAAATTGTGCATTTAATCTGAATAAAATAAAGTAAAATTGTTTTCTTCTCTTTGAGACATGAAGCGTTTGTAATTTCGAAAGTACGTAATTAATAAGTGAAAACTGTACAGAGAAAATAAAATTAAACGATTACGTTAAGCCAAAATTCAAAAATCTTGATCAGCATAGCAATGTACCGTTTTCGAAATAAATTCTAATAAAGTAAATTTTTGCACAGTTATGATTATTCCAAATTAATCAGTATGTTTGCTGAAATAATAAAGGCAACAATTCGGATTAATAAGCTCAACATGTTCTCCTTTTTAACTTAAAAAAATGTATACTATAATTATTATTTCGGTTAAATTAGGTTTTCATGTTATAAATCAGAGTTTTTGGAATTTATATATATATAGGTATGATTACTGTAAAAAATGTCGTTTATTTTGTTGTATATTTCTAATTCTAATTTCTATTATAATTTTATATTATAATTTAATTTCTATTACTTTTTTATTTCTAAAATGCATCGATGCGAAAACGTTTCTTATTAATAGTAATATAACACACACACACACACACACATATATATATATATATATATATATATATATATGTATAATTCTGTAAATTAAGGAGAACGAACTAAGTATTGAAATATTTAGAAAAGCCAATAATATTATAACACAGATTTTCTCATATTATTAATAATTTTTTTCTCATTTGATAAGAATTTGAAAGAAGTGCGCATATACAAGGTCTCCATATTCCTTAATTTTTCCAAATCTACTTTTCCGTGGTATATTCCTTTTTCTCTAAAGTATTTTTTAAAGTTTCCGTTCACGAATTTCCTTGTTAATCTCTTTATTTATTTCTTTGGTGTTCCAATCTATCCTTGAAAGTTATTACAATCGTTCAGTCTCCTTCTAAGTGTATACCACAGTAAACCATATTTATTTTATTATCATGTCTCCAAAAATTTAGAAATAAACATTTTCAGAATTTGCTTCAGAAATTAAAAGATGGTCGAAAAATAGCCACCAGAACGAGAGATGGAAAACGTTCAAAAAAGAAAATTTATTGAAATATTTTACGTCACAGGACTGTGCCGTGGGTCATATGGGACGATACCGATGACTCAATTTTATCTGCGATCCATGATATATTTTGTCATGCCAAACTTACAGAATGTCGAACTCAGCTTAGTTGACTCCTAGGCGACGTTTAAATCCATTAGACCACTTGGGTGCAATATAAAAAAATGTTTATCGTCAAATGTAAATAATAAATGAGTCTAGAATAGATTACACGCAGTTTTAAAGACTTGATGCTCTCATAAAATTCAAATTATCTAATACACACTAGAAAGCGTTTCAGAAAAATTCGCTTTAAGAATTAAGTAGGTTGTAAAATAATAAACAAATTTAAAATATTTCGAGGCGGCATGACACTAACACTGACATGCCCTATTTTGTTAAACATAAATCTTTCGGAATATGGAGCAAACATAATTCAATTTTACGTCTTCTTTCGAAAAGAGAATGTACGCCCCTCTCTTGTAGGATTTTTCCAAATATATTCAGCGTTTTACTTAAAAAGAATGGCAACTCATTCCATCCTTTACGTTTAGTTCATTTAAAGAAATAATTTACAAAAAGTTGTCGAAAATATAACTTTTTTGTGTTAGCGCAACAAAATAGTTTTTGTAAACACATGTTTGCAATCATTATCTTCATATTATTACTTTTTATAAAAACAAGAATCCCTGCTACTGTTTAAAAATAGTGGGGGATTCGATAATATTACGTAAAAATTTTTAACGTAAGCAATTAGTATTAAAAATATTTTCATTGTTCGATATCTATCTGAATCTATTTTCTGTTATACAATAATTTTGTGCCACCCACGTTTATGTAGCTCAAACTGGAGCTTTTTATTTATATTTGGAGAAAAAGTGGCGCCGTCCTCATCCTGGATTCGAACCAGGGTCCCCACGTTGAGCCCGCGGTATCTTGACCAACTAGACAAATCAGGATAAGAACAAACGCATTTTTCTCCGTATATGAGGATGTAAGATATTATTACCCTTCACAGGGATAACACAATTTCCAAATAATGGTTATTAACCATTGTGGATAATCATAATGGTTATTAACCGTGGCAATTGTGTTATCCCTGTGAAGGGTAATAATATCTTACATCTGTTTTATGGTTTTGCGACGAACATAAAATTTCTAAGCAAATTCTATTCTGTGGGCCCACTAATCCCTTCAAAAATGGGCGTTTTCCATAAGATTATATATATATATATATATAGCAGAAATTCAACTTCGACTGAGCAAAATTTTGGATAACCTGGAAAATCAAATTCTAGTGTAAAGTTGAAAAAAATATTGAATTATATACTACTAGGCTACTATACAATATTAAGAAATGTTACAATGTTTTGTGTTGAGTGAAATGTGTTGAGCGAAATAGTAACTTTTGTTGCCATTGAGGTAGTTAAATATTTTCCTTTTGGATTTTTTTAAGACGTTTTTAGCCACCTTGTCCCGCCATCCCTTAATTAAAAACGTCCGCAGGTAAAGATTCTTCGTCGGAATTGTATATATATTCCAGCGCAATCCCTGTCTTTTAGGTTGTCGAGAACTCTGATGAATAATGCCCCCACCTTTCCTTTACGGAGGGAGGGAGAAGAGAGGAAATAAAAATAAAGGGAACATGTGTGTAAAAAAATTCAAATACAAGTACCCTATATTCTCTATTCTGCTTCATCTTTTCACAAGTACTGAGGGCCGTGTGTGACCCTTTATTCGAGTCCCGTGAAATTTTTCGGGAACAAAAATTGTTTTAATATCCTCCCGAACAGATCTCTTTAACTGCTAAAATCCATAATTTTGCAGCTTAAATATTCGGGGTTGGTTTTCCACAGTTATCTTTACTTAAAGTAAAATTAACGGTTGGAATTTATTTGGCTGATATCTGAATTATTTGAAAATAGAGTGTGGTTGTGTCACGTTTTGAAATAAAATTTGGAATTCACAGCTATACAAACCACCTGAAGATCACGGGGGGGAGATGAGGGAGGAATTACGGCCATCCAAGGACGAGACACACAGTTACATTATATGTGTTGGTTCCTCTCTTAAGAGTATATTAATCTCTTAAAGGATGCACCATCTTATTAATTAAAATGAAAGTGTACATTAGGAAACAAATATAAACGTTTTGGCCAAAAATAACGAAGGGACAACCAAATAAAATAATAATGAAAATAAGTGCAGCAAGCCAGTTCGATTAAACCGGATTTTAGTTAAACACAGTTCGGTTATTAAGTGTTCCTACTGCTGGTATATGTATATTTACATACTTCGTTACAGTATGGAACCAACGCCCATTGCAAATACATAATTCCCAAATAAAATATGTATTTTGAATAATATATAAAACATAGGACAAAGCAATATGAGGACCACTAGGACACAACCCAGAACGGGATACGAATCCAATTACGGGCTTCATATCTCGGTATTCTCGTACTGTTTTCTCCCACGTTTATATATGATTTTCAAATTATACGATATATATGCATGCGTGAGTATGCATGCATGCATGCATTTTATTCAAGACAATATAAAGTTTTGTAATCAGATTCCGTAATAACTTATTTCGACACTAGTATAAAGTTTAAAGCACAACGTTTACTAGAGAACATATGTACACAACCACACACTTTATCAAGTAAATTTAAATCTCGGTCATCTACATTAAAACAGAACGTTATAGGGGAAATAGATAAATATAGGATTACTTCACATGCATTTCTAAGAGCCCAGAAACGAAAATGCCTATACTACAGGCATGATTTGAGCAAGCGTCCCGTACGTTACTGACCTGATGCTCAATTACTTGTATCAAAAAAATACGAATTTCACCAACTTTTCTTTGTCCATAAAATGCCAAACGGCAAAGTTCTGAAGTAACGGATGGCGTAGAGCCTTTAAAATGATAAAATTTATTCTTACGAAGGAAAACTGCAGAGTTCGCCCCAGATTTGAAAAAATACTCACGCCGGAACGAACATTGTGGAATCGATGACAGTAAGGAGTGAATAAAGGGAATAACAGATGATCGAAAAGATAATAACATCATAGTGGAGAAATGAATAGCTATTTAAGCGTGACAAACTAAAAACAACATTTTGATCACTCGATATTTGTAAATACCTTTACTCATATAAAGCAAACTTCTAGAAATATGAAGCGTAAACAAAAGTTACATTTCTCCAGTCTTTTTCTCTTTGGCACCGAAGAGATTTTTGGCATCAGTCGAAGAAAAGGGAATAAATTCAAGCCATATGACGCCCAGTTTCGACTCCAGCCGATATAATTAAAAATGAGCACTACTTCTTCAAAACTGGAAAGGTTCTTCTAACGTCAAGGATCTTTGAAACGTTAATTCCATACTACACTGTTAGTTCTTGAAAAATTTATTTTCCTTACATCATCTGAAATTTCGAAAATAATGATAATAATAGGCACTAAAGAGCTCAACTTATAACCGTTTTTTGTAGCATAATATACATACACCCGAAGGAAATCTTTAATTATACTCTTAAATAAATAAGTTTATAGTTTACTCATGAACTTCGTTTAATTTTACGCGTATGCTAACAACTCGGATTGAAACGAAATATGGAAACTGTACAAAAATATCAATTATCATATATATAGCTATTGTTAAAGTAAAATATTTAATATTAAAAGGTTGCCAGTACATTTTGTATAATCTTTAGATGCGCCCATTTTTCCGATGAAACTTTAAATGCGTCAGTTATAAGATTCTTGGATAGATATCTATTAACCGTACGGCGGGGCAAACCTTGATGCCATCAGTTTATCTCACAAACTTTAGTCACTGCTGCTCTCTCGTTTAAAATATACTTCATCCATCAACAGCCATCAGGCTCTCAGTCTAATTGCATTTGCTCCCCTTTTAAATTTTAATGAATTAAAAGCGTTCATTACTTAATGGCTCTATGACAGATCAATTATAATTATTTTGCTTATCGGACACCGAATTTTGGATGTAGTGTGATTTTAAATCTTTAGTTGTAAAGCGGTATAACACATATTTTAAATTAAACATTGTAATAAGCGTTCTAATGCGAAGTAAGTAGTTAAAAGGCAGTATTTTATCAGCATTTTTAAATGAGCATTTCACACATGTTGGACGATTTCACTTATATGTTACCATTTAGTTTCAATTACTTGAATTGCTACCAAAATAAATGCGAAGAAAATTTTCACCGAAACCGTTTATTAATCTATAATGTTAGCTTTGACTTATTTACGTTCTAAACGAGCCAGTTTTAATTCCAATGCACAGTCTTCCTCATCAAACTTCTCGTGAGACGGACTGACCATTTCTTCTAAGGATTCGTACTTTGGTCGCCTAAGTAACTAAATCTTGAGCGACAAACAGCTCGGTGTTCACTCCTCAAACACTTTTATGTATAATGTTATGCATTTCAACTAATAATAAACACCGTATACAGAAATAGTCACATAACTATTTATACCTTTAAAAACTATGATACCTCAATGCGAATTTGCAATCTTTCCCTGGGGTATATCTTATTCCATTATTAAGACATGCAAACTAACAATAACATTATAAAAATATCTAGTGATTTAATAATTTGAAATTTCTTAGTGTGTTACCTTTTAAACCTTACGCCAGTGTCGAAATAACTGTTTGTTTGGCAGAAAGACGTATGATTGTAAAGTTTTCGCATATTTTTGGCATATACATTAAGGCTGTAGTCAGGATTTAAAGTCGGGGGTGTTCAACAAATTTACAGCATGCAAGGCTGTAAGGCTGTAGCAAAGTCCCATTAAAAATTTATTTTCGGGGACTCCGGTCCCAAAGATCCTCCTCTGGATACAGGCATGATGATATACGTACATACCTGTATATTCAAAAAATATGCAACGCAGATTTTCTTCACACAACGCATAAAATAATTTCAAGTTGAAAGTAAAGAAACAAAAATTCATAATAATTTGGTTTACTCAGAAAGATAAATTTGATGTTTCGTTAGGGCGAGCTATATATTTGGTATATTTTATAATTTGTTCCAAATTTAAAATTGATATGTACTTTTGCAGAACCTTTTAATCCGGAAAGCTGCTGGAACTATCTATTTGTATCTACCTTCATTAAAACAGAGATTAAAAAAATTTAGTTGCCGAATTCAGAAATCATAGCATAAACGGTGTTATCTTTTCGAAACACATGAGTAGTTATATTTCGTTGTGTGAGATACAAATTTGATTTTGAATTTCATCAGTAAACGTTACAAATGCCAACTATGTACTATGAATATAATAATAAATGCACAAGGATTCAGCTTACATGTTATTTACGTTTTCCATTCATCACTGCTACTAGTAAATTATTTTATCAGACATAAGACATCATCTGTTATATCTCGAGGGTCTAGTTGGCAGAAGGCTTCGGTTCCACAACGAAGTGATCTCTCGTTTGATTTCACAATCATACGTTTCAAGGTATTCCTTACGACCCACCAAAGCTCGTGATAGTGGATCTTAAAAGCTCTAGTTTGAGCATAAATCGTGGGTCGCCAAAACATCACATTTCATTAATCTCCGCCCCCACCCGCAACGTCTTGCAGACCTTGTATGCTAACCACTAACCTTATTAAGTAATTTTGTTCTTTATGAGAAGGATAATAATATCATGGAGTCTGCATAAAAGTGTATTAAGTTTATTATACGAGATGCTTTAAAATGATCTGCTTTAACGAATAACATAACGCGTTTTTAAAGAAAATGCATATTAATTAACATGGTAATATTTAAGATAAAATCGTTGGTTGACTGTATTTTTATAGCTCAAGATCAGTGAGAGTCATTCTGCGCTAAACGAAGTGAGGTAAGTTAGACAAAAATAACACACAACTAACACAGCTAAATTTTTAATTAAACAGTGGTTGGCAATTGTTTCGAAGGAGAAATATCCGCCATTAACAAAACCCGATGATGTCTCCTGTAACCTCATTAAACTCGCATACCACGTTTCCTTACACCCCGATTTAGAATTCCTTAAATATTCAAATAAACAGCAATTATGCTTAACATTTGGACATGTGTGTGCGTGTGTGTGCATGTGTTAATTTTTAAAATTTCAAATGTGTAAATTAATAAGAACTTAATATATAAGTATTTATGAAAAAATAATAGTTTTGATTAATTACTATCATTATTGGCCCTGCGGTGGCGCAGTGTGGTAACGCGTTCTCCTATTGCGCGGCTAATCCGGGTTCGACTCCCAGCAGTGCAAAAAGAACGCTTACTCAGAGATCTCATAAAAGATCGCACTGCTCACTGTAGTCCGGGGTTTGGTTCCCCAGGCCTTAAGAGGTTCGGATTCCTCGGAAAACTGTAGGTCCCGGCGCAGCATGACCACTGTAGTCTTTGAGCCCAAAAAACAAACAAACAAACTATCATTATCGCATTCTACTTTTTTCTAGCATTTGAGGTAATATTATGACTACACCTCTTAGGCAGCAATGGAAGAAACGGTCGGTTATACATACAAAAATCTTAGCAAATTTATGACTCATTATACAATATTGAACATCCATCTACTTGAAAATGGTTCATAGGCTCCATACCCTTAAGATTAGGTAAATAACATTTACCCAAATGTTTCAGTAGCTTAATTAAAGCTATTGAACCCCGGAATTGTTATCAACTAACAAAACTTACGCCCGTTCTATGTGTCAGGATTAGATTTCAGAGTACAGCAATTACTGTCCTTTTACCTCCACTTAAGCACTTTTAACTACTACACTTAAACACTTACTTCTGCGAAAGTACTTAATTCTACTCGTTAGTGCTTACATCTACGTAAGTCCTTCTCCATTTCTTTGAGTGCCAAAATGTAACGTGAAAATAAAGCCCATTTCTGAAAAAATTAATGGCTGAAGCAATGTACAATATTACTGAAAGAATGTACATAATAAAAACTTTACTTAGTTATAATTTAAAGGCACATTACGTGTAATGATGAAATGCAATGCAGAAAGTACTAAAACCTATGACGATTAGCAAACTACATTTCCTAATTTGTAATTTATTTAAAAACATGACAAGAGATATTTTTCATATTAATTTGATAAGACAAACTATAAAGATGGAAGTGGGGGCAGAGCCTTTCAGAGAAAATGCGAGGCCTGGGGCAAATAACATTTTACAGGCCCTTCAGAATTGACATACATATACGTCAACATATATTGAGTTACCAAGTTGAGGCCCCTACCATTGCGAGGCCAGGGGCAGTGGTCACTCCTGCCCTCCTTATAGGCCCTGGAAGAGGGGATAAATTCAAAATAAAAAAGAAAATAACTATATAGCAATATGTTATTAAAGTACGAGATATTTGCTCTTAGTTTAGCTTTAGAATTCTTGCTATATTCATATGTATGCTGTAGCCTGAGTTTAAAGTAAAAATTTACAAGTACGTGAATGCAAAAAATATGGTAATATAAAAAATGGGAAGCTATCCATTTTCTTAACACGACCTCGTTAAATTCAATTGCAAAATGGATGAAACAGGATATAAAGTCCGCTCTCAAATTTCACTCATCAACTCACAAATAAAAAAAAGGAAAGAAATCCGCGTACTATTTGCTTATAGAAAAGACACGTGTTGGAAGGAAGACGTGATAAGGGAAACGATCTAATGCAGAAACTTTCACTGCTCGTATTTATGATTTGAAGTTTTATAAAAGAAGTAAGCGGTATCTATGGAAATCTATCAGCCGATATATAAATACTGTTTACCAATAACTGGCTGGACATATTGATGATTGCGTCACGCACTCGTGCTATTTTTCCAGTGTTTAACATTTTAAATGTAAATTTCTCCCCTGAGAGACTACCTTGTATCTTATTTCTAATTAAGAATCCCTTTCAATTTTCATGAAACCAAGTATTAAATTCATATTTTACTTTTAAGGAAACAATGTGGGCTGAAAATCTCGAAAAACCTAGTACATTCCTCAAAAATATAATGTTATTAAATAATGAATAATCTAACTTCATGCGTTATTTACTGTTCCTTAATTGGAATTCTGAATATTTTAGTCCATAAAAGTATGAGAGGGAAGCATAAAATTACTCACCTCTAAGTTTAACGTTTTTTTTAAATTTAATGGATAAAATAAGTTAACAATAGGAGGTGTCTTTAATAAAATACCCGCTTATCAATAAAAAATGTATTTTTGAAAAATTCCAAATTGTTCATCATTTTAATTGAATTTACAAATAACTTACCCTTATTACAAATCCAAATAACATATTACTTCTTATTAATTTATAAGACCCATCAATGGCTAGGAATTGCACATTGAGTATTCATGTCAATGGTTGGTGAAACCCCTTCCTCACCTCTGGCGGCGAAGCATGCTTCTATACATCTAGGTAAAGATTGATAAAGGTTCCTGATGTTATCTTGTGACACATTCTGCTAGACTTTCCTCACTTATTGTTCCAGATCTGTGGAATTTTGCGGTGCCCGAATCTGGCGGCCTACCATGTCCCATACATGTTCGATTGGCGAAAGGTCTGGTGACCTGGCTTGCAAAGGATGATTATCAAAAGCACGGAGGCAGCTCACAAATATGCGAGAGGTATGGGGCTTGGCAGTGTCTTATTGAAATATGGCCCTAGGCTGTTTCGTCATGAAGGGTAACGCAAACGGCTGCAGGATGTCATCAACATATCGTTGAGCTGTTAAAGTTGCACGCAGGATGACTAAGGGCGTTCTGCTCTCGTATGAGATAGCACCCCACATCATCACACTAGGGGTAATGGCTGTATGCCTCTGTTAAACAAAGGGTGGTTGGGACCGCTGGCCCTGGCGCCTACACACATGGATCTGATGATCATCTGCTCCAAGACTGAAGCGGGATTCATCGTTGAACACTATGTGATACTAATCTGCTGGCAGCCACGATGACCGGCTACGACACCACTCCAGACGACTCTGTTGATGGTGTGGGGTTAAAGACAGACGTCTTAAAGACCATTGTGAGGGTAACCCCACCTCAGCCAAGTGTTGTAAGATGGTAGAAGGTGCCACGGGTGGTATGGAATAGACTGTAGCACGTTGGATGACGACAACAATGCCGTTCTGTCAGCTCGGGTCTATCTCACAACCAACAGATCTTGCCTCGCATTCGTGCATCTTGATCTTATAGGGCCTTTATTCAGCTAATGAATTCCTCGCAGAAACCATTGCTGCCAACACCCTTGAACAGCAGTGTCCGTACGGTGCAGGTGGCAGCCTATTGCTCAGTAGGACCAGCCAGCTTCAAGCATCCCGACTATGCGACCACGTTCGAAGTCGTCTATTTGGCTATAAGGTCTTCGATAACTTCACGACGGAATTATGGCTTACGTCTCCAGGGAACTGCAACGCTGACAACGAGAAAAATAAACCGTTCGCAAATTTTACCTCTTTTATACGATGATAGTTGCGCAGTAGAAATGCGCGCTATGATCGAAGTTAACACTCATTGGCTTTGAAAATTTAATCATTTGCATACTTGGTCTAAAGGAATTTGCATGCGAAATTTTGAGATGATCGGATAATTTTTTAGGGGTGCTTTTTTTTTTTTCAAAAGAATGTATAACAAAACAGGTATTGAAAGACGTAGAAAAGCCATTCTTTGGTGTTTTAACACCTGTTAGTCATATCAGATGCGGACAGTGCTCGCCGTCTCCAATTAACCGGTCGTCGCTGACCGGAACCACGAAAATTAATTTTAAAAAAGAAAATTAAATCATAGAATAGTTGAGAAAGACGTGGAAGTTATACAAAAGGAATCATCTTTTTTTAAACCAAATTAAAAATATAAGAATTAGCTTTTACAAGAGCAGTTCCAACTGTTAATAATATTTAACCTGAACGAATGCTTTTAGCAGAATTTAAACCTTCGTTATCATGAAAACAATGCTGTACGCAAAGTGCAATATCGTTATGCAGACGAAAAAATGACGAACACTGCACAGATAGTAAAAGGTTCATTTAACGTTTTTTAGCACAATGCAACTTAAAAAATCGACGATCTATCGTCCGAAACGATCGTCGATTTTTTATTTTTTAAATTGTATTGTGCTAAAAAATGTTGTCATGGTACAGAACGTAGATAGGTTTCGATATTTGCTTATATGGTCATTTATGCAGATTTTTCACTAATACCCTTTTCAAACTGAAATATAAAATACCGGCAAAAAATTGTGTACTATAGAGGACAAAGCCGTATTCGAAATAAATATAAAATATTAAATGATTATATACATATTTGTATAATATATAAATTTTTTTATAAAACGGACAAATTTTTAAAATGTCGTTACGTGTTTTGTTGTTACGCTTGCCAAATCTTTTACTGCGTTTAACTCACCTTTCTAAATCCTACATGTTAGTGATAAATTTGTTTAATGACATTTGTTAATCACACATCGCAAAACTTGATACCATCAGTCGTATCTCACACGCTTTGGTTACTGTTTAGTTCAAAATAGATCTCATTCATCACCAAACTTTAGACTCCAAGTTAATTACATTTTCCCCGGGTTTAAAATTTTAATGAATAAGAAACAGTTATTAGTAAATGTCCGAATGACAGAATAATTCTAATGAATTTGGTTTTTGGAAGACGGATGTCATAATTAGAAAGCTTTAATATGTCGTATAATTGTGAAGCAAAATTTATGACTGGAATAAGACTTGCACTTTAGTTTCTCTTACTGCAAAGAAATGAGCTTAAAGAGACGATACAGGCCACTTTGAAATATTTTATGTCCTTCATCTGAATTTAGCTGAAAACATAATTATCTCGTCCAAAAACAAAACTTAATTCTGATTTTTTCAGATATACCTGATATATGAGCTGATTTATTTTCTGAATTCAGTAATAAAACTACAAGAATGCCAAAACTTTTAAGAACAATTCTACCTATTACTAAAAGACAAAGTTAACACTTTTACTACAAATCTGCTTATTGAAAATTTGTGTTTATTTACATATCTAAATCATTCGAAAAAGTTCGAAACTCTTGCTTTCAGCGTAATTTTCTGTCTACGCTTCATTCTGTCTTTAGAGGCACTAGGCCTTTTCTGTAATGCCTCGTCTAACAACCCATACCCGGTTCCTTAAGCGTGTCCGTTGTCGCCGTCTTTTATTTGTGTACGTGTGTTCTTTTTCCTATTATTGAAACAGCTCTCTTCTGGGAAAACATTGCCGCACCAGTGAACAACTTTCCCGAACTAATTTGAACAATCAACAACAGCAACGAGATTTATACTTTAAATATATCATTATCCGGAAAGTTAAAGAATGTTTTAAACAACGTCCACTTCGTGAAAGAAAATAAAAAATAAATTGTGAGAGAAGGCACAGGTCGTGCCTTACGTGGACTTGCATTTTTTCATAAGATCCTTCTGGCGAATTAAACTCCAGAATATCGATCAGCACAAAAATCACCGAGCACGCGCTATTGTTTGTTTTAAGACGGCTAAAGTGATACAAACACAGCCAATAATATGCTACGCAAATCGCTTTTGATCAGGAAAAACGAACCTTAGTGCTCTTGTTTTGTAGAAAAGAAACCAGCAATCGCTAACTATCCACTGGAATAAAACCCATGTTATGCGAGATGTATCCAAATGCATTACCAGCACACCACTCTACGGCACAATTTAGCTAGGTACAGTGTTAAATTCAAAACAGCTGATGAAAAGGTGAGAGATATGTGATACTCTCCAGAAAAGACGTTCATGTTTAGCATGTTAACCGCTGCAACGGTAAAACTTTTGGCGATTCTCGGATCACGTTTTCTTTTTTAATTAGTTAAATGTAACGAAGTTATGTGTAATGATTTTCGGCAAATTTCACTTTTCAATGAATGTGAAAGCTCTGCAGTGGTACAGTCGTAATGCGTTCTTCTCTCGTGATGCTAATTTTGGTTTGAATCCAGAAGTGCCCTGTAATTTGTGCCATTTTTTCTTCTCACCGTAGCTGCCCCCCCACGAGATTTATAATAGTTCTCAAGGCAACAGAGCTTCAGCAATTTAGAGGATCGTCTTGCCGTAAAATACCAACAAGCTCATTTATAAAGGTTGAATTTGTTTTTTTCATGTTTTCTAAATGGCAATCTTTTCAAATGCTACCCTTAAGCCTGAGTTTTGCGACACACTTCGTAGAGACTAAATATATAGAGAAATTATTGGAAAAAAAAACCATATCGCACTTAAAATAATTTAATAGGTTAACAACTGTTTGGTGGTCACGTGCCACCCTCTTCAGATCGAAAAAGTTTCGTTATTATAGAGGTAGCACATAGCCACCGAAACAGCTGTTACTCTATTAAAAACAAAGTACGATAGTTTGTTTTTGTAATTATTTCTCTATATCATAATCATGCCGAAAAATTTTCATACTTTAGTCACAATATATTTAATAGCATCACCACATACACACACATAATAAAATCATATTATTTTTTATATATATATAGCATTTTCTACTCAAAAATATTTTAATTATATATATAACTTTTAATTCTTACATATAAACGCCTCTTTGGAAACACAATATAATCACACCTATGTTACCGCATTTGACGCCCTTCCACTTTCAACCTCAGGCAATGTCTCATTCGTTAAACTTTACCATCCCTGGCCCTTCCTCTTTAAAGAATGCATTCATTGCTCATTTTAAAATTTGTGTATCTTGAGAGCCATAGTCCAAATAATTACTATGTATTTTTTCCATCGCCTGTTCTTTTTCTTTCATAAAATTTCTTGTGACTTAACTTGGTTTTAAACGATAATCAATGATTCCTCTACGGGATTATTGTTACCTCATTTTGTGCCTTTTAACCTTTGACATGAAGTAATTGCCTTGTTTGAAACACCCTCGATTGCTATATATGGGGCCGCACTTCTCCAATTACCCATGAGCATATCAAGTTTGGCATGAAGCACAAATGAGCTACGCGGCCTGGTTTAACAATATATATGAAGCATATGTGATTCATGCAGCATAATGTTAAATGATTTGGTAACGTACATAATTAAACCAGAATGAACATATTCGCAGCACTTTTTTAAATTTCACTATTCAAGATAGCACATATACAGGGTGTATACAAAATGGCGGAAAAAAAGTTCACTACACGTTTCCTTGTGAAGAAGGAAAAAATATCCAGCAAAATTTTTTTTTTACGATCAATATTTAATAAGATAATTAAGGCCAAAGATGAACGAATCACGCGCCAGACACGCCCATCATTAGAAAAGCAAACCAAAGAAATTCTTGGAGAGGCACGGCTTCCACAAGCTTTCTTATCCATTAAATTCAAACCTGAAAATTTAGTTGCAGAATTCCGAAGTATGGCAACTTAGTGAAAGTTTTTTCATCACCAAAGAAAGCCAATTGAATACCAATCTTTTTCTAAATCTGGTAACTTTATAAAAAATGTATCCTTTGGCATAGGGAGCATTCAAGTATTACGTAAGCACCTCTAGGTGGGGAGGGGGTGGCCTTTGTGCTTATTTTCCTATGTTAGCTAATATTAATTCTTGCTTACCAATGGGGGTGGTGTTGAAAATGGCCAAAATATTGCTTACGTAATACTTGAAACTCCCATAGCCGGTGTCATGGGGTGGGGGGGGGGCTAATTTCTTTATGAAAAGTGAGCAGAAGTACGGCAATAAGGAAGGGGAATAGCCATTTTGAAGCCATCTGCCCCTTTTCCCGGCATTTAATCCTGTTGTTTTTGTATTCGCATATCATATGACAGCAGTGGCGTACTGATTACCTCTGCAGTAAGGAAAGCCCGAGAGGAAAAGGACCCAGTTCGTCATTGTTCATTTTCCACAAAACTTATAGTAAGTACTTTGAGAAAAAAAAAAATATCTATTATTTTACAATTAATGAGGCAAAAATTAATCATATGAAATTTTCTTTAAAAAATGAAATAGCGATCATCAGTTTCCAAATGGAAGGAAATAGCCTATGGCAAACTCAGAAGCAGCATGAACCTACTCCAAATGGGAGGGGGGGGGGTCATTAGCAACTCGGTACCGCCAATGAACTTGGTAAACCAAATGACTTTCAATTTCAGTTCTTTTAAAATATTGGAATATGTGCTCGCGCTGGCAGTGGAGGATTATGCATTTCGGGGGGCCGAGGCGCGGGTCTGGAGTTCACTTTACTATACCGTTGTTAGCAAATACATCGCAAGCCTGCCACACAATGATGCGACGGGAAGTCGTTGGTAAACGACTACTTACAAAATAACAGAAAAATACTATTAATTATAATATTTTATTATACTATAATTTTTGCCACCACGTTTTTAATTACAGCTCAAACTAGAGCTTGTGTAATTTTGGAGAAAAAGAGACGCTTTCCCCATCCTGGATTCGAACCAGGGTCCCTCCGTTTAGCCCGGAGGTCTTGGACCGCCTAGACGAATGAGGATATAATATTTTCCCACAACAAAGTAGAAAAGGTTTGAATCAACTAGCAAACTCATTTCTATCCGGCACAGTGGTAACGCGTTCGCCTAGTACGCCGTTAATCCGGGTTCGACTCCCAACAGTGTACAAAGAACGCTTACTCAGAGATCTCATAAAAAGATCGCACTGCTCACTGTAGTCCGGGGTTTGGTTCCCTAGGCCATAAGAGGTTCGGATTCCTCGGAAAACAGTAGGTCCCGGCGCAGCATGACCATTGTAGTCTTTGAGCCGTAAAACCACAAAACAAACAAACAAACATTTCTATCCGCATACATCCCGTGAGTGGTATGAGTGGTTTTGCACGAGAAATCGCCAAATCTAGTGTCTGCTATTAATTATGACGTAAATGAACTAACTTTTGGGTGGAGTTCCAACCCCTTGAATTTCAAGTAAGACGTGCCCTAAACAAGTTTTTAAAAACCAGTGAAATCTTAGCTTCTCATCTTTCTTCGTAGAAGGGCCGTACATGCGCAAACGCATGTGTCGTTGTATTAAAGCGATGTTAAATGGGTTGGCTTTGCCTTGTTATTGGTTTAACTATGATTTGAAATAACTTATTAACTATTGATTTTAAGCAAAAATTGTACTGGACATTTTTTATTATTTTTTTTACAAGGAACCGTCTAGTGAATTCTTTTCCCGCCATTTTGTATACACCCTGTATATACAGGGTGTTCCGTAACTACCGCATAAACTCTCTGGCACGCGATTCTATGATCAATTCTGAGACGAAAGTCAAGAGGGACGATTTTTGATTGACGGATTCGTTTATGAATAATAAGCACTTCAAAATTTCTATCTGAGAGCCAATAGTGCTTCAAGAGAGCGTGCTTCTACGTCGTTTCAGCCAATGACGAAAGCTGCACCCCTTGGTTTCCCCGCTTCCAGAATAAAAAGGATTTAACTCGCTATTGTAAAGAATTTCTTGGTCACGTGCTATTTAAATTTAGGGCCCAAATTTTAGTCCTCCCCCACCCCATTTAGAATTAAATCATTCTACGTAAAGGTTAGCCTGTGCTACCAAATTTGGCGATGCCGCACTTACTAATACTTATACTTTTAAATTCCACGTTTACAATGTATATGGTAGCCGAGATATGCTGCAGCTAAGATTGTTCTCACCTACGGCAAATTAAGGCTCCGGCGCCTTAATTACTGAATCTTAATAACCACATTAGGTACTAAAAAGTGCACTAAGTCTCAAGTGTAGATGCGATTGACACCAAAAAAACTTCCCTTGGTAGTATAGTACTGACAGCTCTTGGAACCTAAAACAAATATAATATCTAAAGTACTAAAGTATGGCCACAAATCCTTGAAACGCCACTAAATTCAATCAAAATTTACCTTGTGTATTACATAAACGCTTTAGACATTTAAAAAAATATGATGGAATTATAATTGCAAATAAAAATACAAGTGAAATCTGAAATGTCAAAACTGCTCAACCTTACCCTTTTTGCCAAAAATAAATTGGACACTTACCAGATAGGTTCATGACGCGTACGCTTGGGATAAACATACGCATGAACCCCCCAATTCTGGGAAAAAATTTTCCTTGTGATTCTCGAAGAATAGTTTGTCAAATTTCAGTACTTCTTTCACGTCGTGAACTCATTGCGTAATTTAATTACATGCTGGGAGAAAAAACT
>QLNU02015003.1:172381353-172411656 GCA_006491805.2 Dysdera silvatica
TCAGGAATAATATCCTTGAGTTTGGAATAACCGAGTTTATTGATTGGAGTAAAAGTGACCTTGAAATTAAATTTACGGAGGATGGAAGCAATTTTTGAAGAAATTCGTGGAACGAAAGGAATGCTGATAAAATTACAAGGAGAGGAATCAATCAAGAGTGTACTGCACAGCTTAGGTCTAGTGAGTTTCTTCAAAGCGTCGTCAATAATGGTAGGATTGTAACCACGATCTCGAGCGATGTCAAGAATATGGTTAAGTTCAATCTTGAGTAATTCTTCAGATGATGACAATTTTAGAGTACATGAGACCAAACCTGTAGAACGTGCTTATCGTCTAATTTTGTGGATGGGCGGAAGCAGCATGCGGCGTTTGGCTAACAACAAAATGTTTCCGATATACGCTGGTTTGGAACCCGGACGGCGATCTATGTACCAAAACGTCCAGGAAAGGCAATGAACCGTTGTTTTCTTCTTCCAAAGTGAATTGTATGTGAGGGTTGACGGAATTTAAGGTGGTGAGAATTGTAGAGAGATCTGAACAATCGTTTGGAAGAATAGCGAATGTGTCATCCACATATCTAATCCACAGTTTAAATGGTATGCGATTGAGAATATCCTCTTCGACATAATGCATGTAAATATCACATAAAACGGGTGAAAGAGGATTTCCCATGGAAAGGCCATCAGTTTGCGAAAATAATTGATCACGGAAAGAAAAGCAAGTCTGTGTGATACAGATCTCCGTAAATTTGACTAATTCACGGATTTCAGCATCAGCAAAATGAAATTCTTTCATACGAAAGATAAGAGCTTCAAGAGCTCCCTGAACGGGAACATTTGTGAAAAGGCTTTTGACATCGAACGAGACTATTTTTGAAGAAGCGAAAGAAGAAAGGGAATTTAATTTGGAAATGAATTCAGAAGAATTAAGGACAGTATCATGGTTGTTAACCAGGAGAGGAGAAAATCTGCGGACGAGAAATTTGGCTAGGGGATGGGTTGCAGTACCGATGTTGGAGACTATGGGCCGCAATGGAATGCCGGGTTTATGAACCTTCGGGAGGCAATACAGTCTTGCGACATTAGCAATAGAAGGAACTACGGATTTGTTAGTTTCGGGATCCAAGATGTTTGATGACCGGACTATTTTACTAACATTAGAGAGTTGATCGGAAGATGTGTTTTTCTTGAGCACTTTATAAGGACCTTCACTGATGAGGTTGTCGACTCCTTCAATGTATTTCTCTTTGTCCATAACTACTATCTGCCCGCCTTTGTCTGCTTTTGTGCTACATAATGATAGGGGTGCTTCAGTTTTTCTATTAAAAGTCAGCGCATGCCTCAATTGTTGACAGCTGCGTTGAGCTGCTTTCCACAGCAGTCGTATGCTGACTTGTGGTAAGGAATGCTTAGAAATGGAATCATCGGCACATTTTGTTTCGCAGAACCGATAGTGGCAGGACGCAGTAACATTGACTTGTTGGAGAACTTTGCTGTTCCACATATTCGACCAAATTTCATATTTCAGCAAGACAGTGCTCCACCAAACTTTCATGGAGATGTTACCGAGTTTTTGAATAAGGTCTTTCCTGGATGCTGAATCGGAAGAGAAGGCCCCACTGCTTGGCCTCAGAGATCTTTGGACATTAGATGTTGGACTTTTTTGCTTGGGGCTTCAATAAAATGATTGTATACCAGCAAAAAGTTCGTAATTTGGACGTTTTGAAACAGAGTATCTGTGCAGCAACATTGATTTAATAATACCTCAGATGTAACTAAATACCTGGCAAGAGATCGAATAATATTTAGACATCCGCAGAGCCACTAATGGTGATTACATTAAAATTCGTTAATCTGAAAAGAAACTTAAGGAGTTGCCATCTTTAATGCAACTGAAATTTATAACTAACCCTGTGTCATTCTCCCAGTATAAGTCATTACTTTACATACCCTTAGGCTGAACTTTTCCTGTACATAACTGCATTTATTATTGCTTATGTGCAGGCGTCGCCAGATGCGCCGTGCACATAGGTAGAATTATGACCGCCATTTTTTTATCAACAACAACCATTGCATGATAACCAATTAACCGTTTAAACACTTGAATTTTTTAATAAATTTCACGACCAATGGTGAGGCAGAAGAAATTATCGGAATCCAAAGATATTTTAAAGTACTAATACGTAATACATCAGGTTGCTTTTGGGCGTTATGAGATATAATTATCTTAATTTTTATTTTTGAAAATAACCTGTATAATTTATTGAAAATTTCACATTTTTAACAAGTTTCAACGTCGCTGGGGAGTCAAACATTTTTTCCAAAAATTAAAAAAAAATATATATATAGGAATTCTAATTAACACCAGAGGCAACTTTTGGATTTGAAATTTCAAACTTTCATTTTTTCATTCTACCCTAATCTTCAATGTAAATTCAGTCATTGTTGACTTTGTATTGCAAATTAGCTTACTTTTTTGCTTGCTTAATTATTTCCTCTTACAATAAAAAGATTTAATTTCCTAAATTAAATTGATGAAATGAATTTAAAAAGCACCAAGTTTCCAAAAATTCTCTTTTTTGGGAAATTTTGTTCCACATGTTTTCCTAATACATGGTTGAGGAAGAATTAAAAAAATTCGTTTTTGTAGTTAATTTTATTATTAGTATTAAATAGAAAAGCGCAGTTCGTTAAGTTGTGATATTTTTTCTATCTAATTTTATTAGTATTATTTTTGTAGTCATTAAATTTTCACCTATGGGACGTTTTTCACTTTATTTGTAATTCTCCAATTTTAGTTTTCCCTGTCTATAGATGTATAAAATACAAGTGTTGTTTATCTGTTTATTAATTGTTAATCACGGTTGTGTCATGCTCCAAACACAGGTTTGAGTCCAATCACTGAAGTTTAGTAGCTTTAAGCACTGTTATCACTCAGATAAAAGACCACACTTAGGAGACTAGGTGTTGGTAGCGATTTTGGAGTAAACACTCTAATATGGTGCCTATGTTTCTGACGAACGACGTTCAACACAATTCAATGCCATTAATTAGTTTGTCCTTCGATTACATCGTACCTGATTGTCAAAGGGCTGACCGGTGGAGTAAAAGTAACCAAAATCTTTTTGCATGAAGTTTAATAAAAATGACGAATATAGTTTATGAGAAGATGTAATTTTCAATATATCATTTTGAGTCTTAACGTTTCCACATTGAGAATACACGGTAAAAGAATGCAAATAAACTTCATAATAAATCATCTATCCTTGCAGCGTTGTTGTTGGATGTCATTGATTTGTTTTCGGCTCGTTATGACCTCATGGACGGATCTCATCCAAGGTAATTTATCTTTATTTAAGATCTAGAGCATCGTTAGTTGTAGCCGCTTGATGTGGTGATAGAGTACAACCATCGAGTAGATGGCTTTCCTTCTCTTTTTCTCTTACAACGTAAGTGTTTTTCCCAAGTAACTGCAATTTACTACAAGTAACGATAGTTCTGAATGTACAGTAAAAAATACCATATATATACTGAATTATTTATATTTTATAACATAGTATTGTCACGTTGTATTCATTATCTTCTTAGTTACGATTATTTTGAAAAATCCAATACTGGTGAAAAATTTTTTATGGATCTAACGGAGTTTACTTCATTAGATTAAATCATATGTGTGCTATAACCTCCTAAGATTTCTTGCTATTTACTTCGTTGCAAATGATTTCGACGCCAATGAGTGGAAAATTTGTTTCTAATTTACGTTCGTGTGCATTTTGAACATTCATTTGAAAATATTTATATTCACCGTTTTCATCAATCATGATCTGCATCAATCTTCCCTGTATGCCGCATTCTGCTGACAGGTACAGAAGAACTTCTATATATCTAACTTCTACATATGAAAATGTTCTGTATATCCAAATTTTTGTGGATCCCCGCGGTCTCATATTGTACATGAAAACTATTTCTGTTTATTATTATTATATTTAACTATTCATCGTCACAAAATTTGCATATGATATAGTGCCATAATGCAGTTTAAGTGACTTTATGGGTAGTAAGGAGGGGAAAAATGCTAAAAAATCAGATTGACTGGTTCTGACCACCAAATATATATATATATATATATATCATCATCATTTCAGCCGTTGTCAATCCACTGCAGGATAAAGGCCTCCTCTGCATCTTTCCAACGAAGTCGATCTTGTGCATTTTGCTGCCACTTGTGCCCAATATATTTAATTATTTCATCCACCCATCTCGTCTTTGGCCTTTTCCTTGGGCGTGTGGTGTCCAGTGGGATCCATTCTAGGATGTTTTTGGTCCATCTGTTGTCAGTTCTTCTAGCAATATGGGCTGCCCACTTCCATTTCAAACTTTATCTGCGCCAAAAACCAGTTCCGAAATGACGTCCTCCCCTCTGCTGTAATGAACTAGTCCATTTGTGACGTCAGCTTCCGTGTATTCTAATGGGACCATCGGTCAATTTTCCGCTAATGGATTATACAGTGTTACATAGTCGTATCAGTAGATTTAATGTGAAAGGATAATACGTTTTTTCATGCAAAATTAGAACCAGCTGGTTATAATGACGAGAAGGATACCTGCCGAATTACCAGCGTTTATATATATATATACTATGTCACCATATAGATTATTTGCTTTGTTGATTTACTGTATTAACTACTTCGAAATTATTAATTTCTTAAAGGTAGAATTTGAAAGTGGATTCAAGAGTTATGAATAGGGACTCTAAATTTAGCCTGCAGAATATTCAAAGCTTTGCTTTGCATTTTTTTCTGCTTTTTTTGTATTCTTTTCGAGTTTATTTATCTTAGTAATTTCAGAAAACGACCTTATACCACTACAGTACAATAAATAGTGCTACATCATAGATGTACAAATTAATTTTATCTTCTTTAAAAGAAACAAATTACTTGTTCTCCGTATAATACGCAAGAATTTAATCATTCTTAAAATGACCGAGTATCAGTGAATGTTCCACACTAACTTATTATGCGCCCCTATAAATTTCATGTTCTCTGTGTCATGTTTTATTAATGCTTATGTTATTTAAACAATTTTAATATATCGAATCGTTTTCTAGACAAATCAGGAACTTTCATCCCTTTTTTTTAGGCCCTGAGTGTTAACGACGGTAAAAGGAAAATCTCTCAGCGTTGTAGGAAATATGGCGTAATTAAAGAACGTAGACAGTAGATTGAGCAGATAATACTTCGTTTTTTAAATTCTGTATTTCTTCAAATTTGGCGCCGTCAGTTATAAAAAAACTCTTTGAAGATGTAACGCTTGACAGGAAGCGTTTTAAATGGTCATGGTTTTCAATTCACTCAGAATGTTCTTGATGGATATATTTCACGGATTTAATAAGCGTGATCACTTTTGTGATGAATGATTACAGAGATTTTTTTGCAGCAAGGTATTCAAAAGCTTATTAGAAAAATGCTAATATAAAGACAATCGAAATATGATGTTTCAAGGTACGCTCAGAAAATTTTTATCTTATTGTCATATTTTTAACTATTTATATGTGCTTTTCTACCAAAATACTTTCTTATTCATAGTTTTTGACCTCTTAGTACAAAAATACTTAAAATAAAAGTAGAGTATTGTACATATTTTAAGGTAAATTTTCTATAACAATTGAAAGAAACATAAAATCATGTACACAATACGGTATGTGAATACATGTATTTTTAAAACAAATGAAAAATTAAAGAAAAACGTGGGCTTAATTCTTACAAAAATCATTTAAACTTATTTTAGCGTTCATTGATAAATGAACACACAAAAGTAAAAAGGCCAGATTAAAATGAAAGAATAAAATCTGGCAGTTTTTAGTTTGTGAAAAAGTCTTTCATAGATGACTGCTTCTCTCTTTCAGCTCTCATCTGCGATGCAATGTCCCTCCACTTACGCAAGTAGATGATATCAACTGGTTTCGCTTCCTCCTGTTCACTAATGTACTAGCGCACTGCCTCAATAGCCGTGAACCCTTCTGAATATGGGATGGGATTTTTCCTGTCATCTAAGGATATCCCCTCTTCCTTTTCTTCTATCACGTTCCTCTATGTTACCATTTCCGCAATATCGTTGTCAGTTATCTTATCGACTTCGTCGTTTGCCCTCCATTCTGTAATATCCTCTGCATTGACACCATCACAGGATACATTCGGAGCATCGAAACAAGTTTTTCGTTTTCATCTTCCCCTTGGTTTCGTACACGGGTTCAAAGTTGAAATGTCCACCTTTATGGCACAAAACAATTTTCCAAGATTTTACAAATGACATGTTTGAAATCTCTTCCCATGCTTCGTTCAAGCACCTTATGACATCTAGGATGTCAAACTTTTTCAGAGTGTTTACGCAGTTTTCATTAGTATCATCAATCGCTGATATCAGCGAACTGAGAAGATTTCGGGGATACTTTTTCTTTAGCATTTCAAGAATGCCCTAATCCATCGGCTGGGAAATAGTAGTCGCATTGGGTTGTAAAAATAGAGCTTTGGTGTCTTCATTTGTGGGTTCTCAAGTGGTAGGATGCGAAGGTTCGTTTTCAAGAACTAGCACAGCTTTTTTCGGCAAATTGTTGTCTTTTCAATGTTGTTTTTCTACAGTCAGTACGAATTAATTTTGTAACCAGATTTTAAAGATTTTTGAATTTGAGTGAAAGTGGAATTGCCCAAGTTTGTCCTCCTTCCGAGCGTAACCTGACAGTAGATGGCGAAGGGAATCCGTAAATAATAATACTTTTTTAACTAAGCCGGATTGTACGAAGGCTGTATAGTCACGAGCTGGATAGTCGAGTGTCTACTGTAATTGTGAAATTAGTTATGACACCTTATCTTTTTGATTCAAGCCCGGGTGCCTGTTTCGGCCATAAAAGCCAAAAGCGCAAAGAATGACTCACGCACTTGTACTAGATTCGAACCACCTATCGACGGGTTGGTTACATCTTAACGATCTGTCAACTAAGATCCCGTGAAAAGTTTGGCAGGGATTTTTTGTGCCTATATGCTTTCCAAAAAAGAAACTCCCTAAATGAAGGAATGTTGGAGATAGCAAATTTATTATAAAAAACTAATAGAATTAACGCTAATTTTTTTGAATGGAGGTAATTTCTGTTTTTAGCAAAAAGTAAGTACTTTAATAGTTCTGCACATCTTTGTGCATAGTAGTTTATTGGATAAAATGTTAGATATAAACTCAAAAACCACTTTCCTGTTCTTGCGTGAGTGACTCTTTTCTCATTAATATTCTTAAGGGTAAAAAAAAGTTTCGAGATCGTAAAAAGTTGTGTGAGAAATCAATTCCCTTACTCACTTCCTCTACAATCTGCCTTCTTGAGTATCGCAGCTCTCTGACATACTAGCGATTCCATTACCTAATGTCTTGATTAATTTCTATATCCAGTGTTTAAGACAATGAGGATTTAGTCGGATTTTTGTTTCTTCTGCTAATCATGATTTATCAGCTCGATGACCATATTTTTCAAGTAAAATGATTTGTAGCAATTCCACATGAAGGACCAGGTTCTTTTTTATGTAATCCAATATTTTCAGCATAAACCTTTATTACTTGAACTGTTGCTAGTAGGACTGAAAGTGGATGGAACACATTAAAGATTATTAATAACGTTCATAAACTTAGTTTTGACATTGAATGGAATATAGCGACGCGTTTCATTCATATGCTACTGCTCTTGGTCAGGCATCGTGTGAAGTGGACGCTAAGCAAACATGGATTTTTTGATCGATGTAGATTCAGAAGGTCTTAACTACGATGGGTTGGCCGAAGCTTGACGAAAGCGTTGATTTTTGCTTATTTTTCTATGGTTACATTCTAAATATGCAGTTGGTCTTGTTTTATTTATTTTGAAATTATTTGTATTGTACTGATGCAACCATATTAATATGCAGACAGCTTCTCGAGAGTCTGACAATATTAAGTCGGGGTGGTTCGATCTCCCACTAGGCATCCACTGATTTAGGTATTATCTGATGCATACAAAACTACTCGTTACGTTAGAGCAGGAGGGCGTGTGTTATTTGGCCACTTGTCTCCGAAACGAGTGGTGCTAAATAAATATTATGGCCCAAAGTCATCGTACTTGAAACCTTCTAAACATCCATCTACCGATTTTTTTTATTTAATGCTGCTGTTGGTTGTCTGACCACAGCGTCACCTACCGGCGGAAAATAATTAGGGACTGAGAAATGAAGAAGAAAATTTTGCATTCAGTGAGATTTCACCTCATAGTGTTTCTGTTAAAGGACAGTGATACCTGTGTAAAATGCGCGAAACTATTCTTTGCCCAACAATTGTTCCGGCAGCAATTAATATTGTCAGTAGTTTAACTGCTACCAGAGGCGCATTGACCAATGTCAACGGTTTTGAGTTCAATTGGTTTTGATAATTTCCAAATAAGCTTAATTGCCCTCAAATGAATTATGGTTTGAAGGTTCTGTTAAGTACGTAGTCTGTTACACCCTAGGTTACACATTATGCTTAGTTGTCCCGGGTCGTAAAAATACAAAACGAAACAAAAAAAAACCCTGTCGATGACATTCATTTGAATCTCAGATGTTTTCAAGCCTCTGCATAAGCTTAGGAAGTTAAGGATAGCAACGACATATGTAGTGAATATTTATATATTCCTCAACATATACATCAATTACTTTAATTAAATATCCCGTGTAAATAGTTGTAATAAATAAATTTTCTTTATGAGTCAAGTGAATTTTTATTTACCTAACTTGTATTCAGTCAAGACTTTACATGTACTCCTTTGCCAACTGACTGTCGCATAGTTATATTCGTTTAGTTTTGTTGTCTGTTGCTTACAAATTCTTTAGATTTTACAATTTCTTTAAATTTCCGATGTGATCTCTTCTTCACGAAATTGTAGTGTATAATATATTATTCAAATTTTATAGTATTTACATGATTGTTTGAATTAATTAAAATATTGGCTACAATAAGTTGAATTGAAATCAATAATCAAATAGTACCGACACCCAAAGAAACACTAATATTTTACAAATATTATAAATCTTATTAGAAAGGGTATTAAGTAAGAATTAAAAGCGGTACTTCGAGCACTAATAGGTAAAATTCCGAACAACAATGAGAAGTTACGTAGCACATAGAATATATCAAAGCCCCGTCTGAATTCTTAGTAACTTGAAGAATCATCCAAAATTGGCAAAACTGAATAAAATGAAAATCCTAATCGGAAAAATATAAGGCTATGATAACAATAAATTCTTTAAAACAATATGCGCATAATATATATATTGACACCCTCGTTTAAGCACAAATTGAGCTTTTTTGTAAAAAGCAAAAAGAGACACCGTCTCGCCCCGGAATCGAACATAGGACACTCCGTATTAACCAAAGTGCCTTAATCTGATATTCTGAGCAGGCTAAGGCATTCCAGCTCATATATAATGTCTTTAGTTTGGGCCCGGACAGTGTCCTTTTTTCTCTACGAAAAATCTCACGTCGAGCTTAAACCTAGGTGCCAAAAAATATATCCATCTCAATTACAGATATCCATCAAAATTAGAATATATATCCATCTCAATTACAGATGTCCATCAAAATTAGAATGTATATCCATCTCAATTACAGATGTCCATCAAAATTAGAATGTATATCCATCTCAATTAAAGATGTCCATCAAAATTAGAATGTATATCCATCTCAATTACAGATATCCATATCAAAATTAGAATGTATATCGATCTTAATTACAGATATCCATCAAAATTAGAATTTTGTCTAGTTATATTTGTGTTGACCAGTTAGCAGTTATGTTAACCCCGAGAAGAGTAACAATATCTTATACCTTACATATCGATAATTATAATTTTTATACACATGACATCATTTACTCAGAGATCGCATAAAGATCTCACTGCCACCATATCCCAGGATTTGGTTCCCTAGGCCTGAGGAGGCTCGGATTACTCGGAAAATTGTAGGCCAGAGATTTGATTCCTCGGAAAACAGTAGGCCCCTGCGAGGCTTGACCACTGTAGTCCTTGAGCCGTAAAACCGCAAACAAACAATAAACATGGCATAGACAAGAAATAGAAAATCTAAAAAGTTAAACTCTCTGACAATTGAATGAAATGAGCAAATTTCAGAATTTTATATTCGATTGACATATATGTGCGTAGTGTCCTTTCAATAGCATTTTCATCGTGAGTCCGTACAAATGAACGGATTTTCAAATCATCCTCACATATCTTCCATTTTGAATTATCTCTGTACCTTTTCTATAAAAACCAATAAAATATAATCTATATGCCTTTCTCCTTTAACAGAAACACATATGGAAAGTAGAAAAACGTTCTATTTTTCTTAAGTATCGCCCAATAAAATAAAACAACCACTCTTCATATGTCAAATGATTTCTCAGTTTTGAGAAAGGGCCTAAAATAATTCAATTTTGCGAAGCACACATGCTAAACGGACAAGGTTACGCAATTTCACCATGGTATTTGTTATCATGTGCTTGAGCCCTGATCGATTTTCTCAACTGAATTAACTTGGGCTGCAGCTGGCAAATACCCAACATCCGTCCTCTCGAGATCAGCTTTCATTCGAACTGTTCGAGTGTGACTTCGCAACGTATCTTCCTTCTTAAAAAGTGAGAATTCGATACAGTTTCTCGGATGCAAATCCTATAGGGACAAAAGCGAGAATATTTAAACTCATAAATTTTACATTTCCAACTCTCTAGCTTTAATTCGCCTGTTGCCATTAATCACAAAAATTCTTTCTTTCGCCGAAGCAAACGCCAGATTTAGAAGTCGATTTGAGAGGAAGACATTTATCGGTGGTAATGAACAAAGCGTGATAAGGAGTGAAAATAGAGCGGTCATCATTAATTAAACGCGATTGATAAATGAAGTTGTAATTCATTCCCTTTAAACTTAGTTCATTAAAATAATTGAAGCCTACAATAAACAAAAATGGGCCGAAGAATCAACGTGAAAACGGACTGAATTAATAGAGTAAAGTACGGATTTTAAATGGAAATAAACCAAGAAATATTGTATTACTGGATATTCTGTTCATGAATAAAAATATTTTAGCAATGCCCAAAATCATTCAACCAAGTCTTTAATAACTCTATGAAAACTGTATCTTTTTATATTTTTTTTTACTTTCTAGATAGAAAATAATCGAAAATATCATTATAATTTACATTTTACTTGTTTTATGTAAATTTTATCATTAATACAGTTTTTAAGGGGAGTTATACTTGAAAAATGGGTTTTTTTGTATTCGTTACCAATTTCTCTGAAAACTGCACACAATATTAAGAGCCATAAAGGAAAACTTTTGAAAAATTTCAACGTTTAAGACTCAATAGACTTTTAGTATATATTGTTTACTTCATTTTTGGGTGTCATGTTTAAAATTTCCACGTAGTGTATTTTAAAACAAAAGGTATTATAATTTTTCTAAATTATTGAAAATATGCTTATAAAAGTTACTGAACAATTATACTCTGATATCAATTGTTTTTGTTTAAAAAAATAAAAATTTACATGTCCTTTATAAATTGTCTTTTCTGCTCTTTGATTATATTGAAAGCCTCCAAAAAACATACAAGATACCATTCCTCATTTAAACTGCAAGTAACTTTCATTCATAATTAATGAGTGAATATGTGCAGAAAAAATTAAAATTATTCGCCGAAAATTACCTCACAAGGAATGGTTTGCGTGGTGCAAAATTTCTCCAAAACTGGTTTCGAGAAAAACAAAATTAAAGTTAACCATTTCAATGCCTGTATCAGTGACATGACAACCAGGGTGGTTCGTAAAAAAAAATTTCTATTACCGAAAATCAGTAGTGCGGAAAAGTTGTAAGTGACCACCACTAAGAATTGTGTGAAATATTTTTCGAATCGGTTGATATCTCTGGCCAGAGGGTCAAAATTTTGAAATTTCACTAAAAATATAAGATTTTCGAATATTAGCAGTAAATACCTGAATTCTTTGGATCGAAAAGCCCTACTTCGGAAAGTATATTAATAAATATGAACAACAAGTGTGTATAGTATAATTCCAATCCGTACATTTATTCGGCTCTGACCAAAGCCTTGATATTTCGAAATTTTACATAAAATCGCGAAATGCAGTGCAATGATTACTTAATATATAACATATTATTACGACCACCCTTCAAACTCAAGTTGACTGATCTGTCTGTACTATCGAAAATAGCTAGTTACCACTAGTCATTAAACGACTGTAGTATAGAATGATATACTAATATAGAGAATGCTTAATTCGGCTATTACTAATATGCTAAATATTAAGTATTATTAATAAAGCGGTTACTGAACAAATATGATCAATGTCAATAAAGGATACGGTTGTACCTATGGCTGGCGTTTTATCTGTAAATAACTAGAGAATAACCAGGCTCTAAGATAGATATAAAATTGTTTGAAACAATAACACGATATATCGTCCCCGCCCCTGATATAAGAAACTTCGCTGCGTACACACTTGACGCAAGCGGATTTTTTTCCCTACCACTGAGGGCACGATTCCAGCCGCACGAGGAAAATCACTTACATAACTTCCCCATAACCACCGAAAAATACAACCTAAGATGCACACTACACAAATTATAATACAATATATGTACAGTACAATACAAACTATAAAATATAAACATAAATTATAAACACAATATGCCACAACACGACCAACATCTTTACATTAGACGCATGTCTTCTTCCTTTGTTTTTCGCCCACGGCCTTACAAACCAAAATTTCATGAAAGTGCAATCAAAGTTTCAATCAAAATTTTGAAACTTCAAAAGTTTGATCCTCTGGTCAGAGCCAAAGATATTAACTGATTTGAAAAATATTTTACACATTTCTTAGTGCTGGTGACTTCTAATTTTTTCGCACTAGTGGTTTTCGATAGCAGCACAATTTGTTTTGTTTTTTCGACCCAGCCTAATGACTACACTCAAAAGCATTTTTTGGCATGATGTCGTCATCGCATCAGAATAACAAGACCATTCTCAGAAAGATGGAGTTTTGCTTTAGTTTCCAGCAAGTAAATCAAAAATTTATGAATTTCCCTAAATTCACTACTTTTTCAGGTGTGTCCCCTTACTTTTTTGTACATTTAATGAAGGATATATTTTGAAAAAGGGGAAAATGATTTCATTACACAGTTCATGACAAAAAGAGAAAGAGAAAAAATGTATTTTTGATCCTCTAAAATGTTTAAATGTACTATCTTGTAAATATCTTGGGATTGTCTTGCACATATCTAACATATGCTGTATACATATGCCATAAATGTCTTATACATGTACATTTTTATTTTGAAAACGCTAGTGAAATCCAAAACTTGTCATAAATAGTCAGCTTATCCTCATAAATTGGGATGCAAAAGCAAGGGAAAACAAGCGTACTAATAGAATCAAAAAGACAGAAAGGAAATGTAGAGTAACTAAAATCAAAGTAACAGTGAAGTTGACAAATAGCAGGAAAAAATAAATTAGAAAAAAATAAAGAGCTTAACATAAAGAGACGAGACGAATAAAAGAAAAGAATTGAGCAGAATATAATAAAAAAAAGTAAAAATAATTTAAACATAAATACCAGTGGTGTAAGAAAAAATTCGTCAACCTTTCGAGAACTGCTGTTCGTTTCATTAAGCGAAGTGTGAAGAAAGGATGTTTATGTATATTTTTTCCTCAAATTAATTAACATTGATAGTTCACATGAGAATTATCTTAGCTTATTTTGAAAATTTCTATATATCATATATTGAAAATCTCTTAGTCATTTCATACATTATTCTATCGTTACTTTTTTTAACAGGCATTTACACAGTCATTTAAAACATCGTTTTCTTTTCAACAACTAAAAACAGCAGTTCAAAAAACCTTTAAAAATTGGATGAACCATTTTGTATGGTTTATTGCTTTCGTCTATTTTGAAGATGTACCTCTTTGTCACTTGACAAATTAAACAAGCACATTTCTCTAAAGTTTTGGCTTGTTCGTTAAAAACGTAAAAAGCAAATGTTCCTTGGAGTTACGTAGCAGTAAATCCTTGCAAATATTTTTTTTATCATTAAGAAGACGAAGCATAGAGTGGAACTTAGAAATGAACCCAATATCATTTATTGCTAAATCTCTTTCGCTCAAGGTACAACAAGGAATCAAAATTGCACTTCCATGCCTCTGACACACAGACGAAGTAAATGATCCTGGAAAATCGAACCACATTGATCGGACCCCCTACAGCCGACTATGGTGTTCTGATAGCTTTTGCAGTCATAACTATGAATCGACCCAATCAATGGTCTGAAACATTCATTAGAAATGAAGCTAATATTAAAATGCAACATCTAGATGGCGAAAGAGATAGATTGCGATTTTTATCCTTTCTAGAAGTAATCTACCTGACTTTCCAAATTATAGAGGATTAGCTAGGCGAAAGTTCTGGAATTTGCTTGCAATTTCTGGCGACGATTCGCAATTTCCCGAAGGTAGTGAAGATTCCGTAAGGAATATTAACTTTAGAAGAAGAAAAAATTAGTGTCAATGTTTCTGCATTTAGATTTAGTATGGTAAAATAACTTCTAAATAATAATGAAACATTTTAGTCTTTAAGCTTGCTTTGAGTTCAATTGTCTGCGTATTTGAATACTCCGACTCTCAATCTTGTATATTTGCTGTGTATATATTCTTCTACCGATTATTTAAAACCAGTTCCGGTTGCATTCATCCAAATTTTAAAGCAATTACATATTGATTATTCCTCAATTCGTTCGGTTTTGCTTAATTGGAGTAACCGTCTATTTGATTGAAATATTGAGAACAAAGAATATATATATTACGAAGTGTGTGATTGTCCAACTTAGCTTTAAAAAATGTATTCAATTCTCCAAGTAAAGAAATATATCTGTGCAAGGTAGAGAGTATTACACATGCGTTAAAAAATAGTTTTTCCCTTAACTTCGGGGGATACCCAATATATAAGTGTCTGATTAAACAGATTCCACTGTATTCAGTCTCTACACGTTGCAAAGTTCTTGCCGATTTTATTACTATCCCGTATTTTGTGGTTTAATTTCCTTGAAGAAAAAGGTTCAGATCCCTAAAAAAATAACAGATTCTAGCACAGAAAATCACAGTTGCATTTATATAGTAAAGCTTAAATAAACTTGATGGCTAATTTTTAAAAAAAGGTTATATTTTTGTTTGCACATTTCACATGTCAAGACTGCTCTGTAGGTTATCTAGAAAGGGACCGATGGTTTTACACGATCTCCAAAGGATGGTACAAATGCACCAAACTTAGCTTACTTAGCATCGAACCGAAGACACCGGTCTCAAAAGCGGAAGTTATGTCCACTTGACCATTAGAGAACGATTATAACTTTGCGGAGGACCGTTTTACAAAACGGAATAGCATTTAATAATGGATTAATAATTTCTAGATAAATATAAATTACAGCTGAGGTAACGTCCTACGGTGGCGTAGTGACAATGTCTTTACCTAATGGGCCGTTCACCTGGGTTTGATTACCGACAGGATCAAAAAAAAAAGAAAAAGGAAAGAAAGCCGTTTACTGACTAGCTAGCTACTCACTATAGTTCGTAAACTTGGTTCCCTAAGTCTTCAGAGGTTAAGATTCTCTGGTAAAACGCAGGTCCACTACCCTATAGTGACCTAATAGCAGCACATTCGCCTATCTTTACATTAACGTTGACTCAACTGCCAATTTTGGTAGTAGCGCACCTAGGCTTAGTTTTTTTGGCCGTTGGGGTTCGGATTCCTCGAAAAACTGCATATCCTGGCGCAGCAAGACCATTTCTGCTTTCGAACCGTAAAAAGCACGAACAAATACAACCAAGGTAAACAATTTTAATCAGTTGAAAGATGAGACGGATAACGAGGGGCAAATGTAGTAAGCTGAAAAAGGAAGAGAGAGACAGACATTTATCTGTTTATAATCTGTCCCTGTTAATTACTGACCTAGCTTTAAAAAAGGTTATATACATGTAAAATAAGGAATTTTTTCTGGTTTCCTAGCTATGTTTTGCAATTTACATCTAAAACAAATATTTTTCATACATGATTTTCTAAGGTAATCATGTATGACAAATGTTTGTTTGCATGCTTTTGAGGCGCCAGGATTGCAACGTCCATGCTTCACCGATGACCTACAGTTTCTCAGGAAACAGAACCCCCTACGAAACTCACACTTGGATTACAATTGAGCAGTTACATTCTAAACGCTCTGTTTTAGCGCCCTTGGGGGTTGACCCCGGGCTAACGGCACACTAGGAGAACACGTTATCACGGCGTCACCGCAGGATCCAAAAAATGTTTGAAATCAAAAACAATAATAGTAAAAAATTCAGGTCACATTTACTTATTATATTGCTATTGTTTGCTTTAATGATTTTTACGGAGCAGGCCCTGCGGTGGCGCAGTGTGGTAACGCGTTCGCCTAGTGCGCCGTTAACTCGGGTTCGACTCCCAACAGTGCAAAGAACGCTTACTCCGATATCTCATAAAAATCGCACTGCTCACTGTAGTCCAGGGGTTTGGTTCCCTAGGCCTTAAGAGGAATTCAGATTCCTCGGAAAACAGTAGGTCCCGGCACAGCATGACCATTGTAGTCCTTGAGCCGTAAAACCACAAACAAATTTTTACGGTCATGCTGCCCCAGAACCTACAGTTATCTGAAGAATCCAAATCTCTTCAGGCATAGGGAACACACCACCCTAACTACCATTACCAGTTAATTGGTAAGTGTTGTTTTTTGGCAAAGTTAGGAGTCGAACCCTGGCTAGGTGAACGCATTACCACTACACATCGTAGATTCCTCACTTACTGTGTAAAATGTGTGTTAATATCTATCCTCATTTTGCAATTTGATATTTGGTTAGGTGCCACGGCATAGTCTCGTCCTGTTAATGCACCTTTGGAGATTGAGCGTAGAATATAATACTATGTTATATTTTATTATTCTATTGTGGTAGCTCAGATTCACAGAAATCAATGTGCGTTTGTGTTTAGTTCCATAATCTTCAAGTTAGCACGTTTAATTGTGCAATAGCGCCATATCCTTCCTAATCATGAAACTCAATAATGGAAATAAATTTTGAGAAAGCGCAATTACATACATGTCTGTTTCCTTGGTTCAGTTGCAGATTATCAAGGCAATATAATATTTCGTGAAAGGCTCTTTTGAGACTATAAAAAGAACTGTGGCGCAACGTTTAGTCCCGAGACGATCGTTTTCTCTGAAAGGAATTGTGCAGCGTTGTTGCCTTGCTTATTGTTCTTTCTAGTATAATGAATTTTCTTAATGCCTTCGAAAAAACAATTGGGAAAGAATAAAAACAAATACACTGATACAAATACAAATCGCATTCTAGAAATTCTTAGTAATTTAAAAATGTGATTCTTATCTTCAAGAATAGATATTATAAAAAACTACATAATTATTATTATATTACTCAATAGCACATTTGATCAAAACTAAAGGAACAAACACAATATCGTAAATGTTTCCTGCCATGATTTGTAAAATTATGGAATAAGGTGCATTAAGAAGGTAGGTTTGTACTAAGTTGCTAAATGACGTTTTCTAGTTTGATAAACTATAATACGAATTCCAATCATAAAGGGGTTCAATGAAGTGGAGAAAAAATAAAACATTTTCTGACACTGATTGGATAGGCGGAATTTGGCAGGGCCAAGGGGGAGTACGTTTGGCCCCTAGTTTTTTTTTTTTGGAGTAGGGGCAAAAGTATATTTTTACTCCCCAGTTTTGGACATTTTTTTATTTATTCACAATCAGTATTATCGCTGCTCCATTTGCGGATAATATTTAATTTTCTCGTGACTCTTTAAAAGATAAAGTGCAACTCTTCGGTACACTTCTTCTCTTCACAATAGTATACATTGCCATTCTATCCCTCTGGTACACTATTTACAAATGAAAAGCTCGGCGCTATGCAGACGTAATTTGTCATAACAATTCGAAGTCCAGCAAAGTGTTGATGCTTGGATAATATAGAAAATGTTAAACATTATACTTTTCAAATCACAACAGAAAAATTTCGCACCAATTAATCAGCACAACATCACCCAGAATAATCCTCTTAAAGAAAATGAGAAATAAAATTTATATCTCAAATCACTGAGTTGAAGCAAAATGGCGAGCTGTAACTGACCACTGGCGATTTATAAGTTTCCGACAGTCTTAAAACCATCCACTTTTCTCAAAATGGCGAAAGGAGCTTACCACCGCAGGGTTTGCCTCAAGTTTAAGTAAGAAGCATGGTGCAAGCATAGGCGTAATTTGTAATTTTTTGGGGGCACGTTCCCCTCCAGTTTTTTAGAGCATAGGCAAAATTATATTTTTGCACCCCCAGTGTCTAAAGCATATGGTATACAGTAAAGTCAATTGGAAATAAAATAATTATATTATAATAAACTAATTATTGTTTTTACATTTTTCCATTATATCTACATGTGTTTTATATACATATATTATACCCCCCCCAGTTTAATCTCCCAAGTTACTGCTGTGATTAAATAATGGCATAGTTCAATATAAATTCATGAACATTGCAGGACATTTTCAGATTAAAATTAGATTTATAGGCGTAACTTGAGAGTACAGCGTGAACTGGCATTAAAAGGGAATCAAGGAAATAAAGATTTTGCACCTTTTCTAAAAAACCTTGGGGACAATATCCCCCCCCCATGCCCGCAGGTTACGCCTATACTTAGATTTTATTAAAGGAGGCCATTGTAAACTAAGCCATGGCACTACTATATATCTATTTTATAATAGAAATAAAATACAGGGTACCAGGGAGGAAATTACATAAAAAGGTTAAACACTGGTAAAATAGCAATGAAAAAGATCACTCAAGCTTTCGGACGCATCAGCAGCAGTCCTTCATCAGGAGTAATGACGATGTTATGTTTCTGTCTCTTTTTATACTTGAAATTTCTGGAAAACCCTTCATCAGAGTAGTCCCGCAGAATGGAAAAACCCAATGAGAACCAATGAGAAGCCTCTACTGCGGGGCACCTAATGTTGGGAAATCCCATATATTTCAGAGTAAGAGTTGTTTGTAAGTTTCTGGAAGTGGTTGTGATGTATTAATGGCTTTCCCGTGTAGTTTGTAAGTTTCCCAAGATTCTAAGAAGAGTCTACTATTCTTGTTTGTGATGTGACGGTGTAGTATTTTTGTTGAGTCCCAGTCGGGTTCGTGTCCGTGTTGTAAAGCGTGTTCTGCCAGACGTGAGGCTATGTCTCCTTTCGCGAGTGCTTGTTTGTGTTCTTTTTTTCTTGTTTTGATCATTCTTTTTGTTTGTCCTATGTAATGTTTGTTGCAGTCTTTGCATGGTATTTGGTATACTATAGTTTGCCACCCACGTGTTAATTACAGCTCAAACTAGAGCTTATGTAATTTTGGAGAAAAAGAGACGCTTTCCCCATCCTGGATTCGAACCAGGGTCTCTTCGTTTAGCCCGGAGTGTCTTAGACCGCTAGACGAATGAGGACAGGAAACAACGCTCTCTTTCTCCGTATGTAAAGATGTTAAGGTATTATTACCCTCCGCAGGGATAACACAATTGCCAAATATGGTCAACACAAGAAAGCCTCCGGGGCGAGATTTTTGTGAGTTTTCGTGGGGGAATTTATTATACAATAATTTTTGCCACCCACGTATTAATTAGCTCAAACTAGAGCTTATTCGTTTTGGAGAAAAAGAGACGCTTTCCCCATCCTGGATTCGAACCAGGGTCCCTCCGTTTAGCCCGGAGTGTCTTGGACCGCTAGACGAATGAGGACAGGAAACAACGCTCTCTTTCTCCGTATAGGTATTTCTCCGTTAAGGTATTATTACCCTCCGCACGCAGGAATGACACAATTGCCATGGTCCAACACCAGCAACGCAAATTGTAGTATAATTTCCCGAAAACTCACAAATTCTCGCCCGGAGACTTTCATGTTGTGTTGACCAGCAGTTAGCCTCCCTGCGAATAATAATACTGCCAACACTGCTACATAAGGAAGTGCTACAACCCTCTGACAAATCTAACATTAACCAATACGCTGAACTCTAAAATCAGAATGAGATTCCCTCATTAATATGTCTTTATGTGATGTTTCATCTCTGCTCATCCCCACGAAAACTCTACTTGGAGGCTTTCTTGTGTTGACCATATTTGGCAATTGTGTTATCCCTGCGGAGGGTAATAATACCTTAACACAGGCTTGCATATGGCGCCTGTGAGATCTTCTGGTGGAACTGGGTCTTTAACTTTTGTAAGTTGTTTGCGAAGTGTTGTGACAGGGGAATAGAATGTTTGGATATTTGCCTCTTTAAGGATGCGAGAGATTGTTTCGGAAATGCCGTGAATATATGGAATAGATATGCGGGTGTGAGATGTATTGTTTAAAGATGTACTATTGGGTCTACAGTTTCTGAGAATGAATCGTTTAGGGTATCCATTATTTTTAAGTGCCGTGTGTATGTGTTTTGTTTCTGTGTTTGAAAGTGTTTCATTACTGCAGTGAGAATTCGCTCTAAGACTTAATGTTTTAACAACGGAAGCTTTGTGGCATGTTGGATGATGCGATTTAAAATCGAGATATCTGTCTGTATGTGTGGGTTTACGGTAAACTGAGGTGAAGATTGAGTTATCGTGAGATCTGTGTACAAGAACGTCTAGGAACGTCCTTAGACTCCTAGGAAGGTCCTTACATAGGGCAAACAAAAAGAATGATCAAAACAAGAAGAAAAGAACACAAACATGAACTCGCGAAAGGAGACATAGCCTCACGTCTGGCGGAACGCGCTTTACAACACGGACACGAACCCGACTGGAACTCAATAAAAATTCTACACCGGCACATTACAAACAAGAATAGTAGACCCTTCATAGAATCTTGTGAAACTTACAAACTACATAGGAAATCCAATACATCACTTTTCATTGCATAGTTTAATGATTCCTTTTCTGATTACATTATTTCATTTTTAAATTATCCCTTGCTGCAAGTGTAACTACTACCATGATTTTTATTAACAACAGTACTTCCTGCAATTGTAATTCATGCGTATGTTATTATGAGGATAATGCATGGTAGGTATTACGGATAGCGTTTTAGGATCCAATAAAGGTTTTATTGGATTAAAAATACAAACTATCGGGTAAAAATTTACGTTAAACATTGGTAAAACAGCGAACAAATCACCCAAGCTTTCAGATGCGTCAACAGCTGTTATTTATCAAGGGTACTGATTATGGAGTGTTACTCTCTCTTTTTTTTATTTCTGGAAACTTGTATTTCTTGTATATGCCAGCAAAATGGCGAAATTTATTCTTCGTTCTGGCGAACTACAGTGAAAACTTTTTTTTTTCAGAAATTTCGGTTATAAAAAAGCGACAGGAGTACTTCACAACTATTACTACCGATGAATGACAACTGCTGACGAGTTAAAGAATTCAAGCGATTTCTTTGCTATTCCATCAATTTAATCTGTTGTTTGTGTAAAGGCTTATTTCCTCGGGCTCTGTGCATATCCGTGCATTGAAATGTCTATAATGACGCTACCTATAACTACAGTTTACCTGGTCCCGACCGATAAAGAATGTGCCAGGTTCAACCTTGTCTATACCTTACCTTTATCCCTAGAAAATACCCGTAGACAGATTGCACTGTGCATTATTTACAAACCGGTTTTAAGTGCATTTTTGATATATTGCGATGTCACAAAATATGAAGTGCTTATTTAAGATAAAGCGTAACATTCTTTTCCGTTACCCATGGAAGCACAAATAGCTGGAATGGTAAACATTTTTAAGCCATTTAAATTGATTTAGGGAACTCCAAATGTAGAAACGTTTCACTTTTTCCATTGCGGTCTATCAAATTTTTGAAAATAGAAGCTTTTTAAGCGGAGGTAGAGATGAGACATTGCGATATCCCATCCTTTGGAATATTTCCATACATCCGTTTCAAACGCAAAATAAATTACTGTGGCATTTTAATAAATATCTATAGGATTATTTCTTTAGGGTAAATTCATTGTTGGTTTGTTTTATGTTATTTTAAATGTGTCGCCTTTCCCTGTTCGGATTCTAATTCTTTGTAACGTTTCCATTGTAGTTTTAGTTAACAATGGAGAACTAAAAAGTTTATGTTCATTCAATTTTAGAATTTGCATAAATAGTTAATGGGGATATCATACAAAATGGAAGCAGGGCCAGAGACAGGGGGTAGCATGGAAGGCCCATCCCATGGGCGCAGGTGAGGAAGGGCTTAAAATCGGCTGAAATAATTCGCGGTGTAAAATATGTTTATGGCTAGAGGGCGCAATATTGACGGTTCTGCCAGGGGTACAAGATCTTCTAGCTATGGTGCTGAATGGAAGAGAATAAATGGGATTTAAATTATAAAAAGGAGCAATAAAATTAAATTAAAGTTGTAAAAATTTTTGACGGTGTTTTTAAAATTGTGGAAATACTGCTTTCGAGGCCGTGTGGGATAAGGAAGGAAGTGACCTTTTAGACATAAAAAAAAAATCGAAAAAAATATTACCTTTTCTGAATGCCTAAATCTTTACAAATGTAATGAAATTCATCCTGTCAAAAAATTCCACTTAGTTCAGAAGTTATTGACAAAAATCTGAAAGTGTACGCTCAAGAAATTTGTAAATAAAAGGGCATTTAAATACCCCTTCAGTTTTCATTGAATTTTTTTCTATTTAGTTATCGCCACTTTGGTTTAATTTTTGACATTTGGTGTTATTTAATCTATGCTTCCGAAAAGAAGAAACATTTCCATGCTAAAACGAAGTGGACAACTCAAAGAAACACTTTTATTTGTAGTTGTTTCCCAAGTGCCCTGTTCATTGCTTTGCTTTTTTTTATAGTTAAAACTTTAAACGCGTTTTCTCAAAATCACCGTTTTGCATATTGCATACACTACAACTTTAGAATGGTTACAGCTTTATACTTTAAATTTGATATATTCATGTAAAATGTCAAGTGATATGACCTACATCTAATATTATAGAAAAAACTTGCATTATCTTTTCACACCAATAAGTAATTCGGTTTAATTATATGTACATCCGGTGAATTTTTTGTACATTAATTACTTGAATAAGTTTCTTTATGAATTATCTTATCTTTTTTAGGTGCAATATTATATACAAGACCTTACAAGCATTTTAATAACAAAATAATTATTTTATGTATTTTTATACGTCTGTAAACTTGTGCACAAACCTTGACTTTTTAGTTTCCAACGACGAGATTATGTTTTTATGTTATTTTTTTGAAAAGGCACATGTTTTTAAAAAAAAATTTCATTGAATTACACAGGCATGAGACATGAATATGTGCGTAAAAATCATTATTGTGTTTGCTGTATTTTATAACCTATAAAGTTTAACAAATCAGCACGAAGTCATCTTAATTTAAGTGTGTAAAGGTCATGTCCCCCACTTAATCGTTGCCAATTTTGAGAAGGCTAATAAATACACCGTTAACTCTCGTAAGCGACATCTCAGATGACGAGACAACGGTATTTAAGAGAGAAAATTTCCATTCCTTTAGGTGTCGTCTATCGAGAGATAACACTGCATCATGAAAAACAAGTATTCGACTACGAGGTACTCTATAAGTATTCCATTATGAGGTCCGCAGGGGCGGACCTCATAATATATAATAGTTGTACATACTGTGGTCGTCAAAGCGACACCTGTTCGAAACAAACCCATTAGCTTAGGCTAAATGACCTATCCTTTATAACGAATCCTTGTCGATGTCAGATGGGTCGTTACTGATCGTTTTTTTTTAAGGTATGTCGTTCAACAATTGGGTAGTTTACACTTAAGTTTTCATTGGTAAAAGGAAACGCTCCTCTTTGGCGGAGATTGCTTATCATGTAGCTTTTGTAAACTTTGTTCCACTGAGGGTGTACTACTGGCATCATGCGTCACCCATATGGAAGTTTATAGAGAACCCAGCCTGAAAGTTGGCTTTCTTGGAAGCCAGGGACAAATAAGGGTTTTTCCCGCCATTTCACTGATTGGTCTTAGTCCCCACGTAGCAACTTGGTTTAGCCAATCAGAAGCGTAGCTTAAAAGAAAATTCACGAAACTCCTGTTAGAGGAGGAGAAAAGTATGGGACAATTTTGGGTATTCTGGTTTCAGCTCGCGAGGGACGAGGTCCGTTTTTTATTACTAGAAAGGAAGAAGTGAGAATTCAAAATGTGAAGGTCTGTAGGATGAGGTCCTATGGGGCCCACTGCGGCCCGTTTCTGGTGAGAGGTGTTCTGAATAGGTTCCGCGTAAGAGAAAACTATTAAAAATGTATCAAGTCTTTACAACACGTTTACGTGACGGAAGATGTCATAGAAGGTGTAAGTCTATTTACGCACACGACGGTGGTGAAGGAGGCCCTGACGCTCATGTAAGTCCGTTTTAAATTTACTTCTCTCAGAAACGAGGGCGTAAACTAAAGGGGTTGAGTTTTAATATTACGCAAGTTTAGTTATTGATAAGCCGCTGATATAAGAGTAATAAAAATCGTACAATGGGTTAACATATATACAGTAGGAAATTAACATATTTTAAAGGAAGTAGTCCTATCATTATTTCTTGTAGGTGTATTTAATGTAAATAGTTTTAATAAACATTTTATTTTGTTTTTATATTTTTTGAATTCCGATTTTATTCGAATTTAACATGTGGGTTTTACAATTGGAAAGGAGCCATGAAGTGTGGGTATTGTTAATTTCACACTGTAATACCAAATAACACTATACGCATTTATTTCAGCCACAACAAACCTTCGTTATTATATATGCGAGTTTAAGAATGGTGAAGTAGCAAATTTTCTTCTACCACACTTGGTCTTGGTTGTCTAATTTACGCGCGTCTAAATAAGAGGCTTCGGTTCATGCTAAGGTATTGATGTTCAATTTCAGCCCAGGATGATGCATTTTTTATTTTTTCTTTAAGACTGTCTAAACTTTGCGATGGTAGATCACACACACACACATATATATATATATATATATAGCGTATTTTTAATCAAAAATTAGAGCCATATATATGATTTACCTGTTTTTTTAAACGCCTCATGGCGTAAACCCATTTTATTTTCTGTACGTACACAGTTTATGATGTAATGATTATATGTTATACAGGAACATATAAGTATAGTGTGTACAATTCTAAAAGTAGATTTTGCAAAATATAAAAGTTAATTACAGAAATTAAATTCAAAACCACTTTTTGGAAATTAGTAATGAAATAATATCAGCGCTCATACGTTCTTTTAAAAAACATCAGTGTTTTGTTTATATATTTTTTTTTTCACAAATCAGTTTATTCACATAATTAATTTAAATATAAATTTTATGATAAAAGTACATACGTACAGCATGCACCACTGGTCAATGAAAGGATGCTTTTACGTGTAACTTTTAACCCATAAGTTTGATATCAGAGTTTGACCATAATTAATAAACTTATTCGAAAATTAGTCCAATTAAAATATAGAAATGGATATGTAAGTTAAAATGCATATATAAAAAAGTTTATTTTTGAGACCGTACTTTTGGAGAGGCAGGCTTTATTACCGAAAAATATACTACCTTCATCCTGGCCAAAAAATAAAAATGTTCCTAACAATTTAGATAAGGGACTTAAAAATAAAGTTTATCAAAATTATTGATATCGTTTAATAAGCATGTGTATTACATCTCAAAAAGGTATATATTTCCTACTAGTCGAGGGAGCAGATGGGTGCAGACTTACAGTTGGGTCCTATGTTTATTAGGATAATTCCTGATACATTGGTTTGATTTGAAAATGTAGGTGGTGGATATGCTTCATAGATTAACCCTAGGAAGCGTTATTTTAGGGTATGATGATCATATTTTTATGTTATATATATATATACGCTGTCTATTTTTCTATAATACGTAACGATGTTATCTTTAGGGAAATAAAGGATTTCTCTTTATACTCATTTTATATAATTTTTTATTTGATGTTTTTAATACATTTTTAAAGCTTTGTTATAAATGTCTAGTAAAGGATAAATTTTATGTTTTTTAATACTCGAGACAAAACTGCTAAACAAAAATAAGGCAGAGGTTTAAGTTCCATTCACTAAAACTATATAATGCAAGCTCGATCAATATAATCATTTACCACAAATAATAAAATTTGAGGCAGTACGTTCAATAAGACCTGTTTTCTTTTTTTTTTGAGGAGGGACAAATAAATATCCATATAACACCTTATCCCACAAATATCGTTCGTAGGTTCTGAAATATTCAGTGAAAAATTTTATTTTGATATTCAGAAGCTAGCATCAATCAAATGAAGCTAGTAGCAAGTAAATATCTTGCTGCAGTAAGCTTTATTTTTCATGGACACACGGACAAGAGAACCGCTCCGCATGAAGTATAAAATACATGGTAGTGACTTAGCACGACAGAAAGATCTGTTCATGCATAACAAACATATTTTATTTTTTGGATATTCAAAAAACGGAATTTTTTACAGCTGTTTGGAAATTTGTAAATTATGGAATTTTGCCCCTAATTTGGAGCTTCTGCGGAATGCAGTACGAAAGTCTTATATGAGCAGTGGAAATGCAGGAGTTAACTGTGCCAAGCTCATGGTCGTGAAAAGAACTGAAATCAATAAAATTAACAATATTCTTCATTTTTGATAAGCTAATATTAGTTGGTGTTGAACTTTGTTGCAAAGTCAGTTTGTAACTAATAGTAACGTCGGAATCAACGAAACGTTTGGCATCACCATCTGTCCTATCTTCCTTTTAAAGGTATGTGGGTTTTTTCATTCCCACTTAAACAGTTCCTTGAGCGGAAATTAAATGTAAAGTACTTACATTTTTGTTGGATGTACAGCATCGTAAATAACTACATGTTGATAAGATTCATTTTACCCATTGTTAAGTTGAGAAGAATATGCACTTTTTAAACACCAATTCTTTATTCACACGAATTAAAAGGTTATACAGATATTTCATTTAATAACGTAAGAGGTCATTTCGAGCTATGCCCGGCCGCGCTTACAGTCAGTTCCAGACCAGATTTAAAGGCATTCTCCTTGAGTTTGTTGTATATTTCTTATTTATAGTTTCGATACATCCGAAACTTTATCCAATGGGACTATTGGAATTTTAACCAATGGGAAGAGATGTTACGGGAGCCAATGAAATCTTTTATAGATCCATCTGGATCATGACATCATACTTTCAATGCTTTGGTTATTACATATTGAGCGCGTGTACAAGACTTTCAAGCTAGCTGCTATTATATATTTAAATACATTGGAAAAACGAAATATTTAATACTATTGGATCTTAATTAATTTAATTTGGTTTAAGGGCTTTAACTTTTATTTAAAGGCATAACACCATCTAAATAATTTGCTCCTCTTTTATGTTCAGAAGTAATTCTTCGTTTTTCACAAATAGGCCTTCACTATTACATGTTTCCTCCTCTGAAATAACGTACGATCCATTTTTACATTTAGCTATGGCTAAATTAAACCTTCCATAAATAATATACATTATAGTTTTCATGTGTAAACCTTATACTATACAATATGTAAAGAAAAATCATATAGCAATGAGCAGATACGAATTTAAAACTTTTTGGTTAGCGAGTACAATCTTTTCACAATGGCGAACTTGGCAAAACTAACTCCTACATTTCCACTGCTGCTCTTACGTATGAGGCTTTCGTACTGCATTCTTCGGAAGCTCCAATGCAGCAGCAATATTCTATAATTTACGAATTTCCAAATAGCGACAAAAAGTTCTGTTTTGTGAATATCCAAAAAATAATGACGGATATTTGTTTTGCACCAATAGTCATCAATAGTTTCTATTACGCCCAGCCACTACGCTTGGTTTGACCTTCATGCCGAGTGGTTTCATTGTGAGAAGCAAGACTTAAAACCAATTAAATAAGGTAGTTTTTACTTGTATAGTAGCACACCCGAAGCTATCTCGCTGTTTAGACCGTATACTTGATCATTTGTAGTGAGCAAAGGTGAGTTTTTCTCAATAATTTCCAGCTAACAGTAAAGGCAGCTTATTTACCGGTTAGGTCAATTGCATTGTGATAGTTTATTAAAAGCTATTGCATTAGCAGATAGTGAACTTGAGAAAAACCTTTGTGTGGTTGAGGCTTTATCCTTACTTATTTAACAACATGAAAGATGTTCATTAGATGGGCATTGGTGTCACTGTTTTGGGATCCCATTATTTTATTTTTTTCTAAACGGGTTTTGTCCTGCATTCGCTGCCGTGTTTGGTAGGAAGCGGTTACTATTTAGCAGCTGTAGTATTTTATCGTTGGCGAGATACGTCCAAGCTTTAAAGAATCAAGTTTTCAGGTTACCCATGGGAAGGATTTATTTAACATTTAATGTTAATTTATTTCACTAACACAACATTTAGTTTAATCAACAAAATACATGGACCAGGTCTAGGTATGTAAGATGATTGTAGCTTAATTTAGTTACATCATAAAGAGTTGAAAGTCAGAAAAACTGTTTTCTCGTGCAAGACGGAATAATTTTTTTCAGCTACACCCCTTTACTTCCTGCTAGCTCATAAAAGTCATTGAATATGGAGCTTACATTGGCTAATATTTTGCGTTTGGATAGAATAGACAAAGAAGAACGCCATATTTGTGCTTAAGCTATCTATTGGTTTGAGAGTTTGCTCTAGGTCAGTCTCTTAATTATTTATTAAGTTTGTTGATGTTAATTTTTTTTAAATATTTGTATGAGTTTTTTTTTTTTTTCATTTTAGATGCATTTACATGATTTTAGATAAATTTCACGGAAGGAATAGGAAGTATTTTTAAATTTTTGTCCCGCCAAGAAATGTACTTTTCCTTCCCTTAAAAGAGAACTTAAATAAAAACAGAAATTGATTCCTACTCCTGAGTTTCCCTAGTTTATATTTTCTTAAACCTGAAAGAGAGGAGAAGATATAAGGGTTTCTATTGTATATTTTGAAGATAATGTTTTTACTACATTCGTATTCGTTTGATAAGTGGTATAACCAAAATTTTGTTGTTAAATATCATTTAATTGTTAATCATTAAAAGAGATTATGCAACTATTTGGTAAAACTCGGCAGATATGAACGAGCATCGACGGAAATTTTAATTTTGTTTTAAACTATCGTTGCCTTCCATACTTGATATTTCAAAATTAGGATATAGCTACTGATCATGTTACTAATGATATAATACAAAGCTTTTCGAATCCTCTGATGTTATTTATATCTGAAAATGCATAAAATTTACTTGAAATCTCTTTTATTAATTTTATGCACTTAAAGCTTTCCGCATATTAAATTTATAGTCAATTTTTTAACAAAAATAAATAACCTATTAAGATTTTTGATAAATGTGTTTATATACATACAGTGGTTTAGTCGTTACTTTCTAATACTATTATTCGAATATATCGTCATAGAAACGAAAGAGATTTCCTTAAAAAATAATTTCTTCAACAATTCAACTAATAGGTAATAAAGATAATAACAACAATGGATTAACAGCGTTGATTAAAATAATTAGCTTGACTGGTTTTGAAAATAATGTCGATTTTTTTTTCTCTTACAAGATAATGAGAAACCATTTCTAATTTTGGGGATATGTTAATCTTTATTACATGAAGAAAAAAATGAAAACCCACTAACAATAGCTTACAGCTTTGTACAAAAAGGAGTATTGATGAATAATAATTTTGGTAAAGCAAAAGATGACACAACAAATATACCAAAGCAGATGCTTGGGAAAGTAACCAGCTGCGTGAGTCTATCAAATCCCGTTTAGAGACTTTGTTTCTGTACAGAGAGATGCTGGCGAAAAAGCTTTAATTGGACAATTCTATTAGCGAGGTATTTCTACCAGAGAGCAAGAGCGCGATAGACAGGGACACTAAAATAAGGAAAGGGCAATTTTGTTTTTATATCCTCTAACTCAACCCAAATACAAAAAATAGTTTATCGGTTACTATCTTCGAAATTATGCAAAGCACAAAGAAAATTAAGAATTCAATATATAAATATTTTATACCCAAAGCAACGGAAAACAGCTTTAGAAAACTAGAAGGTAAGCGAACGAGGTTTTTTTTTTTTTTTTTTTGTGAAAGATAACGGA
>QLNU02015003.1:172424251-172442267 GCA_006491805.2 Dysdera silvatica
TTTTCTCCAAAATTACATAAGCTCTAGTTTGAGCTGTAATTAATACGTGGGTGGCAAAAATTATTGTAAAATAAATTCCCCCACGAAAACTCACAAAATTCTCGCCCCGGAGGCTTTCTTGTGTTGACCATATTTGGCAATTGTGTTATCCCTGCGGAGGGTAATAATACCTTAACACCTTTACATACGGAGAAAGAGAGCGTTATTACCTGTCCTCATTCGTCTAGCGGTCCAAGACACTCCGGGCTAAACGGAGGGACCCTGGTTCGAATCCAGGATGGGGAAAGCGTCTCTTTTTCTCCAAAATTACACAAGCTCTAGTTTGAGCTGTAATTAAAACGTGGGTGGCAAAAATTATAGTATAATAAATTTCCCCCACGAAAACTCACAAAATTCTCGCCCCGGAGGCTTTCTTGTGTTGACCATATTTGGCAATTGTGTTATCCCTGCGGAGGGTAATAATACCTTAACACCTTTACATACGGAGAAAGAGAGCGTTATTACCTGTCCTCATTCGTCTAGCGGTCCAAGACACTCCGGGCTAAACGGAGGGACCCTGGTTCGAATCCAGGATGGGGAAAGCGTCTCTTTTTCTCCAAAATTACATAAGCTCTAGTTTGAGCTTTAATAAATACGTGGGTGGCAAAAAATTATAGTATAATAAATTCCCCCACGAAAACTCACAAAAATCTTGCCCCGGAGGCTTTCTTGTGTTGACCATATTTGGCAATTGTGTTATCCCTGCGGAGGGTAATAATACCTTAACATCTTTACATACGGAGAAAGAGAGCGTTGTTTCCTGTCCTCATTCGTCTAGCGGTCCAAGACACTTCGAGCTAAACGGAGGGACCCTGGTTCGAATCCAGGATGGGGAAAGCGTCTCTTTTTCTCCAAAATTACATAAGCTCTAGTTTGAGCTGTAATTAATACGTGGGTGGCAAAAATTATAGTATAATAAATTCCCCCACGAAAACTCACAAAATTCTCGCCCCGGAGGCTTTCTTGTGTTGACCATATTTGGCAATTGTGTTATCCCTGCGGAGGGTAATAATACCTTAACATCTTTACATACGGAGAAAGAGAGCGTTGTTACCTGTCCTCATTCGTCTAGCGGTCCAAGACACTCCGGGCTAAACGGAGGACCCTGGTTCGAATCCAGAATGGGGAAAGCGTCTCTTTTTCTCCAAAATTACACAAGCTCTAGTTTGAACTGTAATTAAAACGTGGGTGGCAAAAATTATAGTATAATAAATTTCCCCCACGAAAACTCACAAAATTCTCGCCCCGGAGGCTTTCTTGTGTTGACCATATTTGGCAATTGTGTTATCCCTGCGGAGGGTAATAATACCTTAACATCTTTACATACGGAGAAAGAGAGCGTTGTTTCCTGTCCTCATTCGTCTAGCGGTCCAAGACACTCCGGGCTAAACGGAGGGACCCTGGTTCGAATCCAGGATGGGGAAAGCGTCTCTTTTTCTCCAAAATTACATAAGCTCTAGTTTGAGCTGTAATTAATACGTGGTGTGAAGCATGGTATAATTCATATCTAATGACCATGGAAATTTACCAAAACTTTGCTATATAGAGAATTTCGCTATACTGAAGTACGTAATATGAATGTTCTACTGTACAGGGTTTGTCCCAGAAGTTCCCGGAATGATTTTTTGTAGTTGGCAACGCTGGCTGACGGGGCGGAGAAGTTGGTGGGGGATCTGAGCTTGGAAACGAGACCGGTATCAGTCGCCTGCGGGCAGTTGTTGAGGCAGGGTCACGCTCCGCGCAGAGGTATCTACTGCACCCTCGTCGATCAAAAAATGGACCAGTTTTTGGAGCAGCGTTATGCAATCAAATTTTGTGTGAAACTGGGTAAAAACGGGGCGGAGACACTCGAAATGCTTCGGAAAGCCTACGGTGACGGGGCGATGAAAAAAAGCCAAACTTTCATGTGGCACAAGCGGTTCCGGGAAGGTCGGGAGTCCGTCAACGACGACGACCGCTCTGGACGCCCGTCGACATCACAAACGGACGACTCGGTGCAAAAAGTGCGTCAAGTTTTGGACAATGACCGACGATTAAGTGTTCGGGTGATTGCAGAGGAGTGTGGAATACCCAAAACAATCGTTCATCGCATTTTAACGGAGGATCTTCAAATGAGGAAAGTCTGCTCGAAAATGGTGCCAAAAGTCCTGACGAGTGAGATGAAGGAGCAGCGTTTGTTGAAGTGCCAGGAATTGCATGAACGCTACGAAACGGACCCAGAATTTTTGGACAGAGTGATCACAGGGGACGAGACGTGGATTTTTCAGTACGATCCCGAATCAAAGCGCCAGAGCAGCGAGTGGCACACCAAGGAGTCTCCTCGCCCGAAAAAAGCAAGGATGAGCAAATCGCGAATCAAGGCAATGCTCATTGTGTTTTTTGACAGAAAAGGTGTAGTTCACAGTGAATTCGTGCCACAAGGACAAACAGTCAACAAGGAGTTTTACTGTGAAGTGCTCAAACGGTTGCGCAACAGGGTTCGACGCGTCCGAAACGAAATTCGCGACAATTGGATCTTGCACCATGACAACGCGTCAACCCACACCGCGCTCATTGTCTCCGAGTTGCTGGCCAAAATGGGTGTGGCAACGCTGCCCCAGCCGCCGTACAGCCCCGATCTGGCACCAGCGGATTTCTTTTTGTTCCCAAGGATCAAAAGAACCCTGAAAGGAACTCGGCATGGGACGCTGGAGGCGGTAAAAGCAGCCGCGACGACCTCACTGAAGGAGATTCCCGTTGACGACTTCCAGGGCGCCTTCAATGATTGGGTGAAGCGTTGGCAACGGTGCATCGAAGCAGGGGGAGAATACTTTGAAAAGTTCTGAAAAGATTGTAAACTGATATTGAATAAATGATTTTAAAAAAAATCATTTCGGGAACTTTTGGGACAAACCCTGTATATGTGAATGCGTCTCTTTCTTAGAAGCTTTTAAAGTAAGGGTTTGTAATCTTTTGTAATAACGTGTTATTTTATGTCGTATGTAAAATAAACAAAATTATTTCCCCAAGAAATAAATTCGTTTTAGTGTATCAGGAACATAACAAAATATCAAATTAATTTGCATTACTCGTTTTATAATATAATATAATAATGTTTGCAATTGGGTGGGAATAAGCTGGCACTCGAATAATATTAAAATATTAACTCGACACAACATCTCTTAAAGCTTTAACCTTAAAACTCTATTTAAATTTTTTCCAGTCTATACCAACGTCGTTTAACTATTTCGATTAAATACGCACGTATTTCTTTGGAATTATAGTTTTAAAATATAATCCCAAATTCTTATTTGAAAAGTGTTAAAATTGGAGAATAATTTATGTTCGGAAAACCATTAAAAAGATGAACGAATCAGCGATAGAAATTGCAAAAGCACGGGTAATGAAATTAGCGCTGTATTCGTCTTAATCTTAGAAAAATATTTGTATTATCACTTAAGCAAACTGCCCGTTGTTAGTTCAGGATTTTTCTAGATATTTCCCCAACCGTATTTTTTTCAAAGCTAACATCGACATCTCACATTTAGATCAGCTGCGCAAGGATGCAGATTAAAATAAAGGATTGGAATATCATTTTCGCATAAATTAACGACTCTTATGGCTCTTATGTCCAGAATTCTATGGCGGAATGCAAAGTTAAGAATTTTAAATAATATACAGTCGATACCGAAGGTTCTGCAGATAAACGTGAAATAATTTGAAATGTAAGGAATTGCTTTCTCTCTTTTCTGAATATGGAATTTACAATATTACGTCAATTAGTCTTCGGGAACGCGAACTTGATAAATAATCCTTTTGTCGACATTCGGTAAATGAAACATAGTATCGACGGCTTAAAATGACGTCCGAATCACGTTATATGTATATATATAACCAAGCTTGTAAGATATTATTACCCTTCACAGGGATAACACAATTGCCAAATAATGGTCAACACAGAAAAGCCTCCGGGGAGAGATTTTTGTGAGTATTTCGTGGGGGAATTTATTATACAATAATGTTTGCCACCCACGTATATTTAGCTCAAACTAGAGCTTTTTCGTTTTTGGAGAAAAAGAGGCGCCGTCCTCATCCTGGATTCGAACCAGGGTCCCCGCGTTGAGCCCGCGGTGTCTTGACCTACTAGACGAACGAGGACAAGAACAAACGCATTTTTCTTCGTATATGAGGACGAAAGACATTATCACCCTTCACAGGGATAACACAATTGACAAATAATGGTCAACACAGAAAAAACTCCGTGGCGAGATTTCTTTTCCTCCAAAAACAAAAAAGCTCTAGCTTGAGCTAAATATACGTGGGTGGCAAACATTATTGTACATAACAAAGTTTAATATCAGTCCAACCCATATGCGTTTGCAGAAAGTTTTAAGAGGGTGGTTATAGGCTCAACGGTGGGGGGCGGGATTCAGAACTACAACTCACATATTCCTATGTTAAATATACAAAATGTTATGGTAATAGGAGGATTACAACCCCATCAACACCCCCCCTGCGTACGCCAGTAGTCCAACCCCTTCCCCCTCACGTATACGCACACAGCCCAGTTTTCCCGAATGCAACCACCAATTATCACTGGGGCTCCGAGCATTAAGGAAAGGTTAGCTGTTACTTGGACATTACGTTTAATATCATATTTCTGTAAAGAATCATCATATCAACATTTCTTGATTTTTCTTCCAGAAACTTCAATAGTTCGAGAAGTTTTAGAAGTAATTTACTTTTTTTTTTGAACTAGCATATAAACAGTAAAATAACGGTAATTATCGGAGAATTCCTTGGTTTATTTCTTATTGCTTTTTCCTATATTGCGAAAAATACACTAAGTTGGTGTAGTATGTTAACATAAAATAAAATGCACTATAAATCGGAAAAGGTATCTCGTTATTAAAGATAAAGAAACCCCGAGTGAAAATCTAATTGTACGTCGCTTGCAGCTAATTTATTTCAACCAAAACTTCTTATTATCATGATGATGCTTGTAATATAAGAAAATGATATTTATGCAATAAAGTTTTATTTTTCTAAGAAAATTTGAAATATGGATTCGAAACTTCTATATTTAAAGTGCTACACAAACATTATATTCTCAAATCAGGTAGTCGACATGGTTTACTCGACAAATTAAACTCACTGTTTGTTGATTATTATTACTTGGATATAAAATGAAACATTTGTTAAATATTCCTGACGACTGCCACTGAAATTTTTCTTTCTAAAAATAACCATTTTCATAAACCAAATTATTTTTTTCCATTGTCCTACTTTAGGAAATCAGTAATGTCGCTAAATAAATTTGAAAATGAGATTATTATGATATGAAGTCATAAGAACCGGCGCAGCGCTTCCGTAAATCAAATTGAAATCCATACTGTATCACTTTTGTTCAAGGGCGATCGAAGCCGTCAGTTTGTTGTCAGGTTTTCCTCAGCCGCCCCTCAGGCAACCATTGATATTTTTGGAAACTGTGTCCTGTCAAATAGATCGAGATATGATACAACATGACATACGTGACTAGTTCAGTTGTGAATAATGTGAGGTTACAAGTTAGAAGGCGCCACGATCCATAAAGGTACCTATTTAGGTTGTATTTTTAGGACGCAAGAATAGCAAAGGGCATTCTGCGCCAAACAAGGTAAGACAGTATATACAGTTTTAAAATGAGTATAAATTAAATCCGAAATGGCAAAAATGTATTGAAAGTAATATATTAAGACAACGTTATTTCTTTTGTTACTAATTAATGAGCAGAAATTTTAAATTCAGAAACATATTTCTTTTTTTCAGTTTCTGGAACTTCTGTAAAATTTTATGAAATCCTCTTACGCATTTTGGTCATAATACAGTCAACATTACATAACTCTATCTTTCTCTAACATAATGAAGTTTAACAAAGTTACATGGAATTGAAAAATAATTAAAACGTAAAACTAAATTCTCTAACTAATGCGATTTTAATGTGACTGTGAATCTTCATTTTTTAACTACTTTTTTTAAATTTTTCCTTCATTAAATGTTTTTTAAATTTAATTTGGAATGACGGATTACATTTTAAGGGCCAGCTTAACTAACTTGAACAATTAAAAAACAACTATTATGAAATAATAGTCGCTTTTAATTGTTTAAGTTAATACAGTTAACTTTCTTCCTTTTGTATCTCAATTTCATGTGAGTTTTTGGTACTCTGTTTACGTAGATTCCAATACAGTACATGGAATCTCGTTTATTCCCGAAATCTTTAAATCATATAGGAAAACAAAAAGGTAGTAAAAATTTTGACTAAAGTTATATCCGTGAAGGAGGGAAAATAATTTGTTGTGATTAAAATCGTTAAACAATGCTGTATGTTGTTTCTTTCTAAATTTAGCCCCCATATTAAAATAGAATAACAGTTGGAATACGCCATATATAATAACGACATAAAATACAGCATAGTGTAAAGACGACGAATGTATGTACATATAATGGGTGCACATATAATAAAAGAACATAAAATAAAATGAAATACAACAAATGTGGTGAAAATAAAATACAACAAATTTTAAAACAAAATACAACATAGCTAAAGTATTTTCAATTCATCAGTTTTTCTTGACCTAAAGCTCGCTATCCGTAACCTCAAAGTCAAGAATATGTACGTAGCAACGAGATTATTATATATCAGAATATATATCACCAAACTTGTAATTAGGTTGAATAAAATATATTCTTATTCTAGAATAGAAAATTGCTTTTGATATACCCATTCTATCAGGAACATAGTCTTAGGGCGAAATTTGAAAATACTCTCTTTTTAATATAAACAACTAATTAAATCTAAACACCCAGGAGCAGATAAATAGATAATTAAATAAATAAAAAAAGCACACACTCCCTCTCGCACTGTATATAAATATCATATGCTTAGACGTTGTAAATGTTTTTTTTCGATATTCTGCCGCCTGTTATTTAATTTTTTCAGATGGAGTTGTACCTCCAATTATTTGTACACTGCGTCTACCCTTAACCTTCATGATGTCAGAGTAATTAACGTTCCTCAAGAGGCGATACCTTCGTCCAACGAAACCTTTATAATGGGCAGCAGCCACACCAAAAGATCAAGAAGAGCCAAGATGGTCATAATAAGAAGTAAACAAGTTTCCTGTGCAGGACATACACCAAATTAAAATAAAAATACTTTGTAAATTTTTTGAAGGACTTTAAATTTAATTATATTTATGTGTCTAACGAAAATGTTTGTAAAAAATATTTATTCAATTACCAAAGGCGTTAATTTTAAATTAATTTGATTTTTATTATTAAAAACATTATCCTTTGAAATTTATGTATATAAATAATGTCCTTATAATTAAATTTCTTTTTTTTTTAAACGCAGGACCCCTTAACATACAAATCCACCTTTTTGTTTTTTTCCTACCTATCATATTTAATTTTTTAAACCCATTTTTAACTTGCAAACAAAAAAATTTTGGCCAATCAGTGTACCTAAAAACTGCTATTTCGCTCCCTACAATATGGCTAATATCCATCAGCAACCGAAACCTATAAAGCTTAAAAGCCATAGTCAAAATTAAACATTGCAGCAAGAATTAGCCAACACATAAACACGTGCAAAAATGGGGTCAAATCAGGTCAGTGCCGTGTTTGAGACTACCAGAGTCGGCTACTAATTTCAACATGGGCGCCCAAAGTTAACATGGGCCAAATGAAGGTTGGGATTTTTTTATTGGTATCCTAGGACTCTGGCAGTCCTTAGATCAGCCAATCGTCAAGATGGCGTCTCCTTAAAAAGTGGTGTAAAGACCTGAGAAAACCAGAGAGAGAGTAAAGATTTTCAAGCGGGGTGTTCACGTCAGATGAACACTTATAATGAAAACACAAGGAAGACAAGGGCCGAAATAATCATTTAAGCATGTAAGTTAAAGTTATCTTTCTTTCTCTTCCTTTTAATCTGTAATTTCAAGTGCCTTCTCCCACACTAAACGTATAACATGTTTTTCTTTTTTCTTTTTTGGTGGTTTACATACCCCAATATAATTTTTCATTATAAAATGAGTAATCGAACTTTTTCATAATTTAAAGTTCACTGACGTTTTCATTGGTAAATAAAATTATTTATACAAGGTTTAAACACATTAAAGGATATGTCAAGTGAAAATTGTGAAATAAATATATGAATTTGCTTGTATTCTAGAAATTTGTTAATAGCACCAAATGCTTATATAAATGGCACTGTTAAATTCTAAAGGAATTAGAAAATATATTATCGTGTTTATAATATAAAATAAAAGGCAGTAATTATTGAATAATTGTTTCATGTCTGTTTTAAAGAACCTGAGGTTATTTAAGATAAATTATACTTAAATTTCAATTTTTCCACCATAACAATAGTACACGTTCAGTATCATGGTTGATTTAGCGTTTTACATTTTTATATGCTCGTATTTGCTATAAACAACAATAATTAATATGTGGAGTCACAATAAATATCAATTATGATTATATAAGGTAAGTGATATAAAATATAAGATTTTGACACTCTATATATGTATTACTTACCAACGGAGTAAAAGAAAACAATAACACATACGCTATTATTCCGCCATCTATTCCTTCTATAACATATGAAGGTATTTCTCAGCAGGGCGTCTCAAATCCGGATAACATTGAACTACGAAAGCCATTAGGATCCTTCAATTGCCCAAATTATGCACTTTGCTCTTAGGTGCCGAATATCTTCGTAACGCCTCTACCATCGATTCGGCTATCATGAAATCGATTGAAACTAATGGACAAACGCGGCATGAAATGTTAATGTGTATGTTTTTCGTCAGTAAATGGGACCTAAGTTCTTGCGTTGTTGCCTTCCAATAAATATTTTCTTGCGTGGCTGAATGAGCACGTGCGTTTACGACGTGTTAAAGACGAAATAGGTACTAAAGGTAAAATAAAATAAATGAATCAGGAATGGATTGAGATGAAGCCTTGCCCAAAATAATTTTCGTCTGTGGTAAAAATAGGGCAGGTCGCTTTTTTTCCCAATTTATTTGAAGCAAACGTTGGTGCGTGTTAGTGTTAGTAACTGATAATCAAATAAGCTTCTGCTTGGAAATTTATAAAGTTTCGTTTCAAAAGATACCTTTTCTGAGATGTCACGGCGTCTGATGTTCTTGTGAGTGAAATACAAACGAAAAGCAAAAAAATATTTTGAATTAATTAGTTTTCTTATTATTTCTAAAAAAATGCTTCTCATTTGACCCTCCAAATACTAGCAAAAATATCCATTTTCTGTTAATTGGAAAAATTGACTTATTCGATGATTCGAGTTTAGGACCATCAGATTAGATAAATGAGATTATAAGAAAAATGTCCCAGAATCCGCAAAGTCGCCACATCTACAGATGAAAATACGCAATTTTTTCTACATGAAAAAGCTAAGTAAGAAGTGACCTTAAATTCTACGATAAATACAAATATATCACTAAGATAACCTAACTACTTAAGCATATAACTTTGCTCGTGTAACACCATACAGAATATACACAGGTCAACAACGTTACAAAATATAATTCGAAAGTCCAACTTCGGGTATCGACTAAATGCTTCTCCAATGAACGTTGAAACAGTTAAGAGTTTATGCGAAATTCCTTTCATTCTGCTCAGTCCTAGCGCAGAGGTAACGCCTTCGCCTAGTCTGCCGTTAGCCCAGGTTCGAGTCCTAACAGTGTCAAAAACAGAATGCTTACCGACTAGTTGCTCACTGTAGACAAGAATTTGATTTCTTAGGCCCTATGAGATTCAAATTCTTCGGAAAACTATAGATTCTGGCGTACTATGACCTTCGTTGCCCTTGCGCCTTATGAAACATAAAAATCCTCAAATTTTATTCTGGAGAAAGGGTAATTACCTTTCTCCGAAACTTGTAGATATCTCTCTCCCCCACTTAAATACGCTTTCTATCGTTATTGTAACTATTTAATAACCTACTTATAATAAGGAGATTAGCCGATAAGTGATTTAAATTATTCTAGTGATATCGTTTACAGAAAGCTGTATACAAGATAACCCTGTCGTTTACGTGCAATATAGAATTTGAATATATTCGCATATTTAAGTGAAACATCAAGTTTGTCACCCTTTAAATCAAAATTTGAAATTCATTATCTTTTAGTTATCTTATTTTGTGCTTAAATCACATTTCCAAACCCTACGCCAATTTTCAAATGAAACTACACAAGTAATTTCCCACTATCATTTAAATATTTATCAAAGGATACATATTTATCCAGGGTAGGACAATTAACATTTTTATATTTTGTTTCATAAAAATTTTCCTGTAAGTTTAGTTTGCGCGCGTTTCACGACGACAGAGCTGCAATGCTGCCGCGGAATGTACATTTCTCTGAGGAATCTGAACCTCTTACGGCCTACGAAGCTAACCACATGACTATGATGACCAGTTAGTCGATAAGCGTATTTTTTTCATAACGCAGTTGGGTGTCAACCTGGGATAAGCACCTACCAGGCGAATTCATTATAACTGTGCCATCGTAGGGCCCATTTTTCCTCCGAGTTTCATTTACATAGATAACAATGATAAATGTAATAACATATAATATAAAGTTTTATGACCAGAGAGCCACGTTTCATCCTAAAACGTAGATTAATTGGAAGAGATTTTTAATCGATTTAGCTTGAAAATCATTTTTTTTTTCTCCTGTAAGAATCGGGTACTTTTATTCATCTTCTCTTTAAAGGCGAGAATCCGATTGGTCTTTCTTAATTTTACTTCGTTTCAAACTGTCATTTTATATTATCTCTATCTTCTTAAAGTTAGCTTTTATGAAATCCAGGCTTAATGACGAAAACTGCTGGTATGTTTTGCATGAAGTTTATTATAAGCTTATCTTTATTGATTTTGGAAACTGACAATACAAAAGAACTAAGGCACTAAAAAAAATAATACAAGGATTGTATCCTTTCAAAAGAGTTTACCGCAGTTTGTAAAATGTCGTCACTATTCCAATGCATAAGAAAAGATTATGCAACACTTCAAGAACTACTCTTCCTTTTAGCAAAATAATTACTTGAAAGACACAGGAGAGCCTGTCAGTAGAAAATTCTAGGAAACGAATATAACGACTGACAAGGGCTAACCTTAACTAACAAAAGTTGGCTTGGACTTCAACAGATAAAAGGAACAGTAATTCTCGAAACGTCGGGGATTATTATTTATATGCTGGAACGACGAAATTTAGTGACGAAATTTTGCAGTTATAAATTCATACATACTTCGTGTTACTTTTATGTTATATTAATTTTACTTATATCGTTATATAATTTTGCTATAAATGCATGATATATAACTATGGTAAAATTTTAATTAATATGGATCCTACGAATGATTTTACGATATTATACATTCATATATTTATATTTATATTTTGCCATTCACTTACTTTAATGACTGTTGTCTTTAAAGTCGCCCTCTAAATAAATATTCCACCATGATACTTATGTTTGTGTTGTTAACGTTAAGATATAGATAGAGAAATTCGTCTAAAACTGAATTATTTTGGAAGCATGCTATAAAAATAGTTCCACGGGGTAATGTGTATATTTCTGGCTTTTGTATGTATTTCGTATATCTCTTTACACGACAAAAATTGTATAAAGGCTTGTTATATATTATACATCATATAAATTTTAATGTGGATTTAGTATCCAGTCAAAATTATACGTTCAAAATACAGAGCAATATCATTTACAATAAAAATTTCATCCAATCCGTAATTTCACAAAAAATACAGCTTAAAACATTTCATCCGCCTGTAAATGCCTTCGAAACGGTGCAAATGACAAAAAAAGAACTCAAGAGAAAATTGCGCAATTTTCATAATTTGACAGCCTTCAGCTAAATTATAACATCGTTACACTTCAGATTTAAAGTTTCCTGACACTAGTGAGAGAATAGTTTTTTCGCAAATCTAAATTTTTAAAATAAAGTGTCTAAAGAGTTTTCTACAAAAAACATTTCAAAGACGCAAGAATTTGCATTTGAGATTAAAGTAAAACCACATTTCCAACATTTGGTATTGCGACTCTACCGCATACGCTGTAATGCAATCAAGGTTATTGATTATTTTGCACGGGAAGAAGCAGGAATATTTGCGGAGTCCTTACTCACAATAAAATGCGAGTTTAAAACTCATGTATAAGAAATAATAGACAATTATGCCTCAGAATTAGACAAAGATGCCGAAAAGAAATATGCTGAATAGCGATGTATATAAAACAATTAAACACGTAATGAACTAACAAGGGAACCCCTTTCGCTGTTCACTGCACTTTGAGATCAGACCTATAGGAGATGATAGTGCTTGACTTCCTAATCACAAGTATGTAATCATTTGTCTGCTAAAATGATATGACAATTTTTTATGAATATTTGAAGTCCAAAAATGACACTTTTTTCGCCAGGTTTGATATTTTTTAATCGCACTGTATGTGAGCAAAAACAGGTTTGAAGTCGGTAAGATTATGAAGGATCATCGTATTTAACGGATAAAAATAAAAAATTATGTCTCAGCTAATTTAAACAGTATAAAAAAATTAATATGAAAAATGAACTTTTAGCATAGATATTTGGCGAATTTGGCGACAATTTTGAAGAGTTGGCGGGACATTTAAGTTTCGCATTCCACTAGCTATATAAACTCGTCCGCAAGTGTAACGTCAATATAGTTGTACGAGTTTCCGATTGTGAGAAAATGAAAAATATAGTGAACATAATTCAATCCGTTTTGAATTTGGTCGTTAATAAATACGACACGCTTCCGTCGTTAATAACTGATCAAGAACTTAAGGAAAGTCGGGAAGTATTGTCGAAAATCGAAAACATAATTTTTAATAACAATGTCAGTGAAAATATCAGTTTAGATTTTGAAGACAATTGTGATTTCCGTATCGACGAAGAAAGTGATATTAGTATAGTCGGTGACGAATATTATAACTGTACTGTAAAGGGCGATCAATTGGCAAATGAATTCAGTTTAGAAAATATGCAAACAATTGTTCAGTATTTTGACAGTCGTCAAGAAATTAAATTCCAGAAAACAAACAGGAGATATCCAACAGTAAAATACCCTACTTATATTTCGAGGTTTAGAAAATATATATCAAATATGGGCACAAATATAGAAAAGTATAAAATAATAAAAAATGAAATGTTAGCCAGATTTACAAAAGCTAGGGAAAATTATTTACCTGTTCATGATATAGATTTGAAAAGATGGGCGATCCTGAAATGCCAAGAGTTGGGATTTGAGGATTTTAAATGTTCCGATAATTTTATAGATAATTTTAAGAGCCAAAACAAAATAGTTGCGCGGAAAGTAACAAAATATATCACTCAAATATACACCCAGAATATGGGTAATATAGAAGATAGTGCCATAGAATTTATTTTGATAACGAGAAATATTACTGCTAATATTATCTCCCAATAAATTTTTAACTCTGATCGCATAAAGGTGAAAAACAGACATTTTCTTTAATAGGGTCTGATTTTGGTAGAACACATTCATATACAATAATGCCAATAATATCAATGAATGGGGAACTGACAGGGAAAATGTTACTTCGTTTAAGAGAAGCTGCGGAAACATTTGGCCCGACTGTTCAACGATTAACAACGTTTCAAAACGAATTTATTTCAACCTTCAAACTTATATATTACATGCTCCAAGTCGGAAAAAATGGACAAAATCAAAATGAGAGAGTGGGTAGAATGTTGTATGAAACCCATCATGTCTCCTCCTTCCTGCGTTTTACTAAACTCATGAACAGGTAGTACAGACCCAAACACTTATAAAGATTTTCCGGAAAATTGTATATCCTTGCAAATACCCCCCAAAGCAACATCCCTCATACAACCGCTGGATGTTTATTTCTTTCGACAATATAAAAAATTTGTAAAAAAATAATCAACAGAATAGCAATCGATGAAATGGATATTGACATACGACATCGAAATGAGATAATAAAAATGCATTTTTTGGTCCACAATCAATTACAGTCTAAAAAATATCGCCCTATATTACAATATGCTTGGTTTAGGTGCTGTTATAGCAATCATAATTCCAGAAAATTCAAAAATGTTGAGGAAATTTCTTTTGAAATTGAATACAACAATTGTAGCCGAGATAATTGCAAAAATCTGTCATTCTTAAAATGTGCCCACTGTGATCAATTGCTTTGCTTCACTCTTTTCTTTTTTTGTACTGTAACACTTTTACGACATTCCTGAGATGTACACAGTTTAATTTTTCTCATTTTTAAATAAAGAGCATAATTCAACAATTAATCCACAATTTATGGTTACATAACTTCATGAAATAAAATACATTTCATGAAATTTTGTTCACATTTTTTCTAATTACAATAAATGCATTTTCAAATAGCCTACTATTAAGTTTTGTTCACAATTTTTTTAAATTCCATGGTTGCAACAGCATGTGATATGCAATGACCACATCCAGGTTGTGTAAATATAGCAACTTTTCATTATTCATACACGTCATTTATTCATACTCATATAGTCATACATCTCATATATATATAGATACTCATATATTCATACATCTCATATATATATAGATACTCATATATTCATACATATTATATATGGATACTCATATATTCATACTCATGTATGCATGCTTATATGTATTCATGTGCTTCTTTTCCTCATGAGATAATATTTTGGAAAAAGAAATGTAAAAGAAACTTGATATGGGCTGCGGTAATACGAAATAACTATTTCAAACGAAAACCTGGCGTAGCCTTCAAAATTGTCGCCAATTTCGCCAAATATCTATTCTAAAAGTTCATTTTTCATATTAATTTTTTTACACGGTTTGGATTAGTTGAGACATAATTTTTGTTTATCCGTTAAATACGATGATCCTTCATAATTTTAGAGACTTCAAACCTGTTTTTGCTCACATACAGTGCGATTAAAAAATATCAAACCTGGCGAAAAAAGTCATTTTTGGACTTCAAATATTCATAAAAAATTGCCATGTCATTTTTGCAGACAAATGATTACATATTCAGGATCTGAAAGTGAAGCACTATTATCTCCCATAGGTGTGATCTCAAAGTGCACTGTACGGCGAAAGGGGTTCCCTTGTAAATACAAAATATTGAATGAATTAAATGAAAATAGAACGATTGGGATGCAGTGTTTGATCTTTTGCGAATAAAATCACATTATTTAAAATGGTACTTTATATTTAATGAAGCATTTATTTTTCATTTTCACAGGTGAATCTTTTTTTAACAACAAAAATATCGAGAAGTAAAGAGAAGATACCACTGCTTGATGAAGCAATACAATGAAATGTGGAAGGCAACGTAAAGCGGGTAAAATACCTTTATTGAAAACATGAGCCGGGCTTTCGCCTGTTCAATGGGACAGCCACGATCAGATGCGGAATATGTACATATTCTACATTTGATGACGGCTGTTTCATTGAACAGCCGAAAGCCTGACTTACGTTTTCAATGAAGGTGTTTACCCGCTTTATGTTTTTTTCCACATTTCATTGTATTATAACAAAAGTGTCGTTATGTTTATAGTATAGAACATTTTTATTTAGTTATATATGTTGATAAAAGCATTTATCATTTATTTTTTTTATAAAGCTTAAACTTTTTCTGCAGCCACAGTTTAGACGGTTTCCAAATTGCGTGCTTAAATGGCGTGATATAGTCACATGCACATACCCGATAAAAAGAGACACTCAAGGAAAGCTATTCAATAAACATCGCATAAAAAAGTTTGGGTTCTGATAACAAAAACGTTTGAAAGGAAAAAGGAAATAGCTTTCATGAAGGTTGGAATAAAGTCCTAGTTTTGCTTGCAAATGTATGTCAAGGAACGCAAATGAAGAAGGAATACCATTAGAAGATTAAGAATAATTTTGCAACTAATAGAAAAATAAAATTTGTAAAAAAGTTTCTTCCACGCATTGATATCCATGCATACTTTAAATTTACAATTAAAAATTCTGAGGATAACTTAAGATTGTATTTATAAACTTAAAATCTCTGTCCTCTTTGCGCGATTAAATATTTTACCCCTTCTCAAAGCCAGCCTGTTCTACATGCAGTTACTCTCACGGCTTTATTCCATCTTACATATTAATTACTGAGATTAGAAGACATGAACATAAGCGATGCATCATCTAATAGAATTGTGTATCCAAATAAAAAATAAAAACCAATAAATAAGTAACAAAAAGAATAAAGTTTAACTCAAAAATATGTACAATATCGACCCATAGTGAAGAGAACGACGATGTACAGAAAACTACCAGTGGCGGCTCGTCGGGTGATGTCAATGAAGCGGCACTTCACTTAAAAATTATTCATTGTTTGGCACATCGTCTGAATTTAGTGCTACAACAAAGCTGCATTTTTTCATCACTCTGCCAAACGAACTCACATGGTCGATACAGTCGTCGGAAAACGAATTCCTACTTCTGTTATTACGCGATGGACATCAAACTCTAAAATGTTGAGTGTTATAAATAAAGAATGGGATTCTTTAAAAGAAGTATTTACTGAGATTATGAACGATCCAACCTCCGATCAAGCTCCGCTTAGGCAGAGTGTCGGCTATTTAAATATATTTAACGACTTTGAATTTTCACTTTTGGTTGTTGTTTTTAACCATATTTTTGGACTTACGGATGTTCTCTTCAATGTACTACAAAATAAGTCATTTGACATTAATTTTTGCATCTCACAAATTAAAAATACGCAGATTCTTTTAAACAGCAAACGAAAGGAGGATACGTTCGTGGAAATTTTCGAATTAGTGATTTCGAAAACAACAGTTCCAACTGAACACCGTGAGGGACGAAAAAAAGTGACGCTCACACAAAATAAAGTTCTTGCAAAATATAAAATTCATATTTTATGAAATATTAGATACTATTTCTTTACAAATTACTACACGTTTTCAAGATATGGAAAAGCTTAATTTTATTACATTAATGGATACTTCAAAATTTATAGAGTATTCCAATAAATTTCTTACAAAAACAATAAATAATTTAAATGTATACTACGCCAATATATTTACTGACTTCCAAAGATTGAAAAATGAATTAAAACACATATATCTGGATAAGCAGTATAGAGATATGAAATTACAAACATTCATGGAAATTTTAACAGAAAACAAATATATTTTTAAAGAAGCTTATAAACTTTTTTGCTTAATAGTGACTATTCCGTCCACTAGTGTTTCCGTAGAACGGAGTTTTTCTTGCTTAAACAGAATCAAAATCAGTCTACGTAATACGATGTTAGAAGACAGACTTAGAAACTTGTTAAAAATTTCAATTGAAAAGGAACTACTAAAAGAGTTAATAGAAACTCAACCATTTTTTCACATCATCGACAAGTTTGCAAGTCTAAAAGAATCGAACTTATATTCAAAAAATAAAGACTGGGTAAGCATATATTGCATATTTTTATTTTGCTTGTTGTCTCCACATATTATCTCTGTCTGTACAACATGTAGTACCATATCAGGTCCGGTATATACATATTGTGAATATTTGGAATATTATACATGGCAGATTATTGAAATTTTAAATTAAATCGTTTTTATTGTTGACATATTTTAACAATTTTATGTATATTATAAATAATTTTATATGTTTTGATAATATTTAAATTTCATACAATTACTAGTGCATGCGCAGTTTTTGTATTGAAAGATCTGTTATGTGAAAATAATTGAATTATTTAAATACATCCATATTTTTAAATTATATATATAGCTAGATATATATATATCATAATAAATATAATTATTTTGCTAGAAAACGGAAATTTATTGGCCACTTTTCGTGTTTCTTTGGGGGGTGGAGGAGGGGCTCGCCGCTTCACCCGTTCTTGA
>QLNU02015003.1:172448742-172459296 GCA_006491805.2 Dysdera silvatica
GGTGTCGAAATTGATTTAGTAAAAACGTAATTGCTTTTTACCGCAATTTGTTTCGCATGACTGAAGTTTTCGACAATCATCCTAAAGAGAGATTAAGAAGGGAAAAAATACCTAAAACCGCAATCTATTCTTAAATTTTACCTTATACACAGTTCAATTTGCCAATTTCAACAGCATTCTCAGACGCTGGAATTCGCATTACGAATTCAAAGAAATTTGTCTAATGGCTGGAAATTATCAAATATGATATTTTACATTCTAGGGCTCATTCGAAAGATATAAAACGGGAAATACTTTAGAACATTTTTTTCTTTCTTTCTTTTCTTATCAATTTTTCGAAACTTCAAATGTGCTTAGAAAACATGTGTTAAATTTATTGCACACATCGGAAGTATAATATAATTTTACAGGTTTGTTCTGTGAAAAATAATCTAACCTCTGAAATATTTTCTAAATATTTCAATGAAACAAATACTCTAAAACGTACTAAAATGCGATCAACATATTATCCCTATTCTGGAAAAAACATTCTCTGTAATTTGCAAATTGTGGAAATTTACTTCTGTAATAGTTCAGAGTATTCACATTTACATGTTAAAATATGGTGGTACATTTCATTTATTTTATTGTTGTTAGGTTTTTCGTTAACAACTAAAAATTTTGTTTATGGTACAAAAGTCCATCTAATTCAATGAACTTCCGTCAGCTTGCGTATTTCTAAACTGAGATATCAACAAGAACTGTATACAGATTGAATAAATTGATTTCTTATTTAAATTAGCGTTATATTTTTTTAAACCCAAGTATCATTCCAAATAAATAATTTTTGATAGTAAATTTATAATTTTCATGAGGCTTATTATAAGCACTGTCAGGTTAAATTAAATATATTTGAACATGAACTATAGCTTAAATTATCGAATAAAATATTAAAAACATTTTGTTTTTAAGACATGATATTTGGGCACAATAACATATATAGTCTACATAAACTATTAGTTGCCAAATATATGTACACTGTATCTAGTAGTGAATACTCATCTACTCTAATCTAAAATTATTTTCTAATAAAAATTATTCACGTATAATTATATAATTAACTATTTAAAAATTGAGCAGAGGTTTATATTCATTAAATTAATACAATGTTTTACTAGTCTAAAAAAATTATTTGTCTTTATAAAATATGCATGACACAACATAAAAAAGAAAACAGTAATTTATTCGCTGGTTAAAACGAATTTAATATAAAACGATAACCTACAGACTTGTAATATCACAAATTTATTCGAACTGTGCTAATACAATTATAAAAGCTTTAAAATCGTTGTCTCTTTTATTTAATCTATTTCGTTTTCTCCCAATTTCAAATCATCTAACAATCATGAAAGAAGGCAGACATTCAGGAAAAATAAAAGGATTTTTTCAAAATAGAAGGTTTCTTTTCAAATTTCGAATTAGACATTGATGAAGCGAACAGTAACAGAACAAGAACAAGAAAAATTACCGGAATTGTTTTCTAATGCAAACACCACATCATCCAGTTTAAGAGCGCTGAAGCATTTAAAATTTAAAATGTTTGAGTAGCATTAAGAAAATCAATTTGTTTGCCAAATTTAATTTATGAAACTTCATTGTTTAGGTTATTTTCAGCAAAATTCTTTCAAGTCATTGATTTTTCCTTCTTATTTCTCTACTGAAAATACGTTGTGAGTTTAATACTTGCAATAAGATTAAATAAAAATATATTTTGATGGTAACATTTAAGAACTTATATAAGTAACTTTATTTTGGGTGGTTAATAGACAATAATGAGATTACAAAAAGACTGATTATGGTAGAACAATACCGGAATTGTATGTGTAGAATTCATTCAATCGCACCTGAAGCGGCGAATTCTACACATACAATTCTTGTGAATTTAAATGGTTATAAAAAAATCGCCGGAGAGAGCCTCACGTCTGTTGACATTAAATAATTTGAAAAATTTTTAAAATGGCGCATTGTAGCCATTTGTGAAAACCTTGAATGTGGTGGATGCAAATACTAAATTCACTGTAGTGCCCGAACGGCTAATTTTTGGAAAAAAATTCACTGAACAAAAAATGTTTATTTTGATGTTCTTCACCTGTTACACATACTTGGCAGTTCCCAACTCTTTTCCAGTGTGTTAAAAAAGGCATTTTTAGGCTTATTTTCACTAAACAGTAACACAGATCAAAATCAGAAAACGGAATTCCGGATTTCTTTGTCTCTGCTGTATTATTAGCTCATTCACTTAAATTATGTATCAAAAATTGCATTTAATTCATGCAATTGGCTACGTAGCAACGTGATGGACGTAAACAGTAGTTACGCTCTACAGCCAAACCGGCCCCTTTGCGGACACGGGGATATGGGCAAATATGCCTTATTTGGTGTCCCCTATCATCCCTTAAAGTTTTACCAGATATTTTCCAAACACCCTGTATATATATATATATATATAAAAGTTTTCCTCGCCCATTCTTGGCGGAAACAGGCTTTGGGACGGGCAGAGCGCCATGTTCCCAAGCCTCTTTTTACATCACTTCTTAATGTGCCATGTCTAGAAACTTCCTGACAATGTGACACGTGTTTAGGATTGTGGCTTTTTGTATTTCAATGTAGGTGTTTGGGTCAATGTTGAGTATCTCCAAATTCGTCGCAAGCGTTTTTGGTACTATCCCTGTTGCTGAGATGACTAACGGGATGATGAGGATCTTTTCCATACCCCATATATCTCGTACTTCATGTCTGAGATCTTGGTACTTGGTGATTTTCGTTGTGTAGGTTGTCTGTATGTTATTGGTGTTGGGTACTGCTATGTCGATTAAGTACGTGGTCTTATTCGATTTATCGACGAGGGTTATGTCAGGACGGTTATGTGGGACTGTCTTGTCTGTTATGATTGCTCTATCCCAGTAAAGCTTGTATATATATACTATTAGGCGAATTTTTAACAGTCACATTTTCATATTTTATTTACATTTGAAATGCATTTACAGAAGAAACAAAGCTCTTTCCTAAGTGTATAGATATAAAAGTTTTCAGGATTGAATTTGAATTTATACCATCGTTTTTCCATTACAGCATGTAAAGAATGAATGAAAGAGAAAATCAAAAACGAAATGAATTTTTCTTTATAAAAAGTAAGACACGCTTTGAATATCATTAAAATTTAATAATTTAAATGCAATTGATTAGACAAAAAAATCTATAGCATTAATCAGCATCAACGTAGGATTTTTGTTACACGTGTTAGCGCAGAGGTCGATTTTTCATACCTCTGCTGATAAAGAAGGACCACAATTTTTTGTCTTTACTTCAACTTACTTCATAGTTAGAATACTATGCTTTACGGATTGCGTTCTGAGTTGATTGCTTGGAAATTGCGTGATCTACCCTCACGCGCGAAAGCGAAAACAGAAAGTAAAAGCAATCCATTGACGATACGTCATTGGAAAAACCTTTGAATTCTAAGCAGACAGAGAAAGTTCGGATGAAAACATTTTTTCTAAAAGTAAGAATATTATTCTTTCTTCGGCTAAAGATATATGCTTATACACGTTTACAAAAGGAAACCAAAATTCCATTAGAAGATTAAAGATAATACTGCAGCCAAGGAGAAAATCGGTCTATAATAAAGATAGCGAAAATATACACGAAACATCTAGCGATTGCCAATGGAAAAGTGCCAAATAAACGGCTTCTTCAACTTCCAGAAATAAAGGCGATCATATCGTACACAGCCTGGAATCTTACCACCTGAAAAATGTATTTGAATTGAACGAAAATCCAAAGTTGTATTCAAGAAACGTTCGCTATGGTTTTCAGATTTATCATGAATCTTTTACCCCCATTTTGAATGAGATTTCCGATAATCATCACAGATTCCTTTATGGGATTAAGAATCTCCAGAAATCCTTATTCGCTATTATGATATCTAAAAAGCGAGGCAGTGAAGAGAAAAAAATGAGGCCATCATGTCTTTAAGCATTTCAACTTTTTTAAAATTGCCTGAGATTCTATTTCAGCTGATTCTTCAGGCGCTAACATTCATCTTCCGATGCGCGTGGGATTCGCCTAAAGATCAAAAACCGTTAGACTTAATTTTTTTTATACTTGACTTTATTCGTAAAATATAAAGTAAAATGTGATTTACTACGTTAAGAGAATTTTTAAGACCTTTAGATTTTTACCAAATATTTTCGAGTCCCGGATATTTATATAGGGAACGGATTTTTAAACTTAACATATTAAAACCATTTAATGGGGGTACTGTTTATGCGTTATAAAGACTTAACTAAGATCTTAAATAATGTCTATATATTTTATCGTAATATAAGCAGAAGAAAACGATTAATCTGTGATTTTCCAGGAGAAAATTTAACTTTAATTTGAATGTTCCATGATTTTATTTATATTACTACTTACATTATATATATATATATATATGTATGTATTTATTATATTCTATACTTACTATTATACTATATTGTATATTAACTTTTTATTTAATTACTTAGTTCATGAACTTATTTATGTTTAGAATGTTATGCTTGTCGCTCATACAAATACAAATGGTATAATTCATCCAGAAAATAATAAGATCCAATTAAACGAAATATACACGAAACTAATACAATTATATTATTTGTTAAATCGTTGACATTTGTTTGAACAGACACACCCTGCCCTCTTCTGATAGTATTTGTGAATGAAAAGCCGCATGAACCGCAGGTTCTGTACAGTCAACCCCAGTTTCGACAAAGGAAAGGAAGTATTATTTTTCCGACAATTGAACAAATTGGTTTTCATAAGTTTGGTGAAGAATATTTCGTTCGTGTCCCCCACAAAGTGGTGGACTTGCCCTGACAAGGCCCTAGCCTGGTGGTCCCGGAATATAAAAAAGGGTGGACTGACATGACTGATAAGTCAGCCGAGTGAGTTGAATAAAAGACAAAAAGAGATATTAAAAGATATTTATTCATTAATGACAGTAATGAGTAATATAGTAGCAATTTAGACACTTTTAATGACGTCTAAATCTTATCCGACTTTAAAAAAAATAACTGATTTATTTTCTCTTATGATGGAATACTTTGAAAAATTGGGAGAAACGAAATTTAAAAACTTCAAAAATAAGGCCCACCCTAATATACCGTGTGTTCAGTTGAAAAGTTAACACTCTGTATATCTCTTGATAGGAGTTGAGTAGAAATTTGAAAAAAAAAAATGTCAATTTTTATTTTCGGGTAGGAAGCCAAAAAATTAATATCAAAGAATTCTTTCATTCAACCTTCCCTCGAACTCTAGACTCCCCAACTTTGATTTTGCAAATTTCATTCCCTATCTTGTGATATACCATTTTAAATAGCGTAAAAAATAAAGTATGTCTGAGAAAAATTAAATTGGTTCATGTATTCGGGAGAAATAGCTAAAAATAATTTTTTTTTTTTGTGTTATTCGCACTGATATCGCGATAGAAATAACGAACGAGTTTCACTGCGCATGATCAAAAAAGAAACCTGATTTTCTGCGCAGATGGCGTGAAAATTCATATTCATCCGTTCATTCAAACCAAAGATATGTCAAAGCTCACTCTCTCTCTCTCTCGTATTGATTGAAAGGAACAAAGGAACTATTTTTTTTAGCTCTTTCTCCCGAATGCATGAAACAATTTAATTTTTTGCTGAAATATTTCATTTCTTATGCTGTTTAAAATGTTATATAACGAGACAGGGGGGTGCCGTTTGAAAATTCAAAGTTGAGAGCCTAGGCTTCTGGGGGTTGAATAAAAAAATTCTTTGATATTAATTTCGGGCTCCCCCCCTCCCCCGAAAATAAAAATTGACGTGTTTTCTTTTTTACTAAATTCTACTCAACACTTATCAGGAGATATACAGGGTGCTTCCTTTTCAACTGAATACTCTGTATATACAGTAGAACCTCCATATAATGAAATCGACGGTTCCATAAAAAAAAATTCGTTATATAGAAAATTCGCTATGTGGAAACGATGTATTCATGAACCAGGGCAGGTCATTATGATACCACAATTAAAATCCTGTTTTTCAGTTAACGACTGTTTCTCATAAATAACATTCAACCATTTACAGGTAAATGTTTTTGAGTATAAAATACACATACGTATAAAAAAATTTTTTTTGAACAATTCTTACCTTAAAATGAAAACGTATTTAATGCTTCTTTCATCGCATTTATGCTTCTTCAGAAAAAAATTCTAATATCTCGCTGCACAAAAATTTTTATGTTGAATCAACATCACTGTGTTAGCACCCCTGTGGGAAATTTGCAAGGTCTGGATTTCTGGTAATCAACCGAGCAAAGAAGCGCGACAAGTACTACTATTCAAACAATACAATGTATTCAAGGACAATTGGGGTTAGTTTTTAGCCTAGCAGCTTTGCACTGTATGGGGAAACCAGACACAGGTGCGTGTGTGTGAAAAACTCTTTATTAGGAAGTTTAAAGTCCCTTAGATGTGCCTTATTCTGTTTGTTTGCCATTTACCTTAAAACCGTATTGTATTCCCACAATATTAGGGAAGGTGATGTCACTGACGTGACTACTCGATTTTCTGTTTTGGTAGTTAAAAATTTCGTTATATAGAAATTTATTTCGTTATATAGAAACACTTTCATATGTAATGATCACAGGGATTTATCAAAACTTCGCTATATAGAGAATTTCGCTATACGGAAGTACGTTATATGGAGGTTCTACTGTATATATAAGTTTGCATAAAGCAAATTGTGGTCTTCCTCCCTCTCCCATCCAAGCCTTAAAATGTCAAATGTCGCTGAATTATCGTTAAAGATAGGGTTATTTCGCTCAGAGATGTTTGTGGCCAGTCAGGATTTTTCTGCTATTGCCTCTGAAACTGTAGCTTATCGCACGAACTCAAATTGCAACGTTTCGCGTTTATTGTGTTTCGTGCTCAATATCCATCTGAAGAGATAGCCTTCCAGGACCCAACAATGCGATAACTGACTACCAATGTTGGGGGTGATCAGAAATGAACAGATCATCCACTCTTTCTGAAAATAGGACACTGGGGAGGCAACAACATCAAGCTTTTGTATCTCACTTCATGATACAAAAATGTAGCTAAATGAACACACTCTTCAGCAAATACCTTAGTAGATTGTAAAACCGTCGCGGGGAGGAGGAGGAGGAAATACCCTCTTTGACGGCTCTGCATTACACACGAGGAGTTTTGATTTATTTTAGAATAATTCTTCATTAAATAATTACCCTAACCGGGTGTCTGATTATTTAAGATTGAATTTTTTTTAACTCTGGAAAAAAATATTATTTTCTTATATGTTTTTCGTTTTTGGTTCATACCTCTTTTTCAAAATTTTGCGCCACTTGAAACCTTGCGCCCTAGGCTACAGCCTAATTAGCCTATTGTTTAATAGGGCCCTGAATAAATACTTTGTGGGTGGCCAATCACTTGAAATAATTTTGTCTTATTGCCCTGAGAAAGATAAAACATCCCGAGGAAAAAAAATACCATAGATTTCGTTCATCGTATTGCTCGGAGTGTACGGAAGTATATGCAAATCTTGATATTTTTTAAATTTTCTTACACCAATAGTAGAATTTCACCATTTGTTGAGGTATTCTTTATTCTATCTTTATCAAAACATGACGATTTCTGCTAATGCCCGTAGTGTTGATCCCATTAACGTTACTATCATAAACGGAAGTCTTAATGTTTTGTTGAAGATAATGTATAGCTATTGATACAGCTTTAAGCAACGTTTTCTCAATATAATTGCACGAATTATTTTATAAAAGTATCTCCTTTTTTATTGCATTAGTCTTAGATTAAATTTATGCCATACAACCTTTAAATTTCGTTTCATGTTTTCCTTAAAACAGAGCTTAGTCCCTCTGTACAATACGAAACTAAGCCACAAATTTACTTTGATTACTTCAGGGAAGTTGACAATTTCATATGTTCTTTAAACAATACCCGAACTTTCTGGTCGATTGGCTGAATAGAAACTAAGTAGGAGGAGTAAAATGTTCACTATAATATCTCCATAGCGAGACACCTTATATTCCATTAAATTAAGCATAGACTGTTTAAGATACAAATTTCTTAAACTAATACATATCATTAATAACTGGATTCACTTTTATTCTTTCATTTATACTATGATAATTCTTGTTACATAAGAGTTTTTCCTCTTTTACATGATATATCACTTTTGGTCTTTTAAAAAGAAATGTTAGCTCAATGAGATAACTAGGATCTATATTATAATCAGGGCATTGATTCTTAATAATTTATAAAAACTAAATTAAAAACTAAAGATTCTCAAGAGCAATCTGTATTTAAGGAAAACTAAAAATATTCAGAAAAACACGCAAAACATTATTTTGTTATGAACTATCAAGTACTAAGAAAAAACAAAGGAATAATTGCATTATTCTGATGGGGGCAGTATTTTCTCTAGATCTGCTGAAAGATGTTTGATCAACTTAGGTCATTATTTTCGCAAGGTAAGAATTCTTTCAGAAATATTTGTGTAGGATTTGTATTGCCAATTTTCTATAATTTGATTACCAGACATCCGCGATAAAAATTAAAGCCACCTCGCTGTGACCTCATAGCAAATTTAAGCCGTTAATTTAAAAGCATTCCTTTTTTTTTTCTTGCACGATGCTACTGAATATTAATGGGCAAAAGGTTTTTTTATTTTCATAAAAATTCTTCAAAATATTATGTTCAAAATATGTGTGTGTAATATATATATATATAATACACTCTATAACAAAAAAATCGACGCACCAAGAAGGAGTTGTCCGATTGTAATGAAATTTCGTATGCAAAGACATTTTGACCGAACATGCAAATGATTAAAATTTGGTGTCCAATGAATGAATAGCGGGAACTCCAGCGCATCGGAACTGCGCATTCAGCAGGTGTATATAAGGAGCGATTCTCAATATGTGGTCAAAATTTCTGTTGCATTTTGACTGCGGATATCTTACGTCGACTGTAACAATGCCTCGCCGAAAGATTCGTGCTCATTACGAGCATATGTCAGAGTTTGAAAGAGGTCGTGCTATCGGATTGAAAGAGGCTGGTTGGACGAATCGAAGAATCGCTGGACATGTGGGTCGAAGCGATGCGGCGATTGGACGGTGCTGGCAAGAGTGGGTCAACAACGGCAGATGTCAGCGTCGGGACGGCAGCGGTCGACCTAGGGCCACAACAGAACGGGAAGACAGAGCGATTGTCAGAGCAGCTGTCACAGCACCGGATTCGTCGTTATCAACTATCCAACGTGTGGCCCGCACACATGTGTCCAACATGACCCTCTGCAGACGACTGAGAGAGCGGAATTTACGCTCGCGCCGACCGTTACGCCGCTTACCTCTCACGCCTTTACACCGTCAAGTCCGATTACAGTGGTGCCGGGCTCGATCAACTTGGAACTGCGCTGACTGGGGACGTATAGTCTTTAGTGACGAGTCCCGTTTCCAACTGTGTCCTGACGACAACCGCAGACGTGTCTGGAGACGTCCAGGGCAGCGTGGGGATCCTGCCCTTACTATCGCACGCCACACATGCCCACAACAGGGCGTTATGGTCTGGGGTGCCATCTCCTTTGATAGCCGGACCCCTTTGGTGGTCATTTCTGGCACACTTACAGCACAGCGGTACGTAGACGACATTCTACGACCGGTTGTGTTACCGTTCCTTTTGCGACACCCTGGACTTACGTTTCAACAAGACAATGTCCGGCCGCACACGGCACGTGTTGCTATGAATTGTCTTCAAGCTTGCCCAACACTTCCTTGGCAAGCTAGGTCTCCTGATCTCTCTCCCATAGAGCACATTTGGGACGCTATGGGAAGGCGATTGCAACCATCCCGGAATGTTGACGATTTAGCCCGACAGTTGGAGACAATTTGGCAAGAAATTCCGCAGGACACCATCCGGGATCTTTATCAGTCTATGCCACGCCGGGTGACAGCTTGCATCCAGGCCAGAGGTGGACCAACGCCTTATTGACTTCCTCCCTTTGTAACGGTCAAACTCTGCAATAAATCATTCAATTGTTCTGAAATTTTAATCGTTTCTTTTTCTATGTATGTTCTTCATATCCACCAATTTTTATCGCAATCGGACAACCCCTTCTTGGTGCGTCGATTTTTTTTTTTTTGTAATAGAGAATGTACTGCATATTTGCTTATACTTTTTTCCTTCTACTTTGTTTTGATTTCTTTAATTATTTTTTTAATTTGTATTTTCTATTTTAAATTTTCCACATATATAGCCCTATATACAGGGTGTTTATAATTAAAGTTCCACTTTGAAATGGCCATAAAATGAAAACTACTGGACCAAATGTTATCAAACTTGGTAATAGCTTACAGGAGGATTCCAGTCTTTTAACTCCTTCAAGCAGGTCACAATCAATTGAGCTCCCGTTCGCCGATAACCCCACTTGTTAATCAGCGGGAAATGGCCCCCTCTTGTGCGGTACT
>QLNU02015003.1:172466429-172493904 GCA_006491805.2 Dysdera silvatica
GAAAAGAAAAAAAAAAACCAAGTTTCTTAATTTGTTTAAAAGTTACGAATCATCAGTGGGCACAGTTTTCTGAGGCATCTCAAATCCTGCTTAGGGAACCAAACCCCAGACTACGGTGGGTATAAAAATGTCAAGAATTTTACGGTACTATTGGAATCGAACTCGAGTTAAAAGCACGATAACGAACGCCATACTGCTGTGGCGGTTACATGCCATCTTAAATTCAACTTAAAATCCCTTCTAGCGTAACCCCAAAGGTCATGTGAATATTCCAAGTAAGGCATATTGGTTTTCTCTTAAAGCAAAAGCTCAAACCAAAAGACAGTTTTAGAGTTTTAGTATATACAAATGTGTTCTGTTCTGTAACACTATGACTTCTCCTTAGAACAGTTAATACACATTACTCAAATACCAGATGTAAACTCTTAGCCAATCCTGGTCTAATATGCAATCACATGACATTTGTACGCTAATAGCAAATGGAGGGATGAACCCCAAAATCCATTCCAAAATTGTCTTCAACCAGAGAACATCCTCTTAGCTCTGCACCCTTCGAAGATGTAACACATACTTCCTTTTCACTTAACATTACATCTATACATCTACGCATCCAATAATGTGTGCATCATCACCTAGCAACTAGCCAATGCTCTCTCTTGTAATGTGTCTACTTTGCACGTCTTAAGAAATGCTTTCGTTGTGTTTACATTCGACTGTTCATCTCATTAGCAACCTTCTTATGGAATCATCCGCATTCAGCTTTATCTCTCTCACCTGCAACAAAAAACCATAGACTACCTGACTGCGGTGTAGTCTACAACCCAATAATCCTCAACATTAAGATGCAGCTGAGGAACCTTGGCCTGGATTTATCACACATGCGTAAACAAGGATACGATGGAGCAGGAGCAATGAAGGGGTTTTTCCATGATGGTCAAGCCCGAATCAGGCAAGAATTTTCCAAAGCGGTTTATACTCACTGCGTATCTCATACATTGAATCGGTGTCTTTTGTTGACTCTGCTAAAAAGTTTTAGCTATGAGGAATGAGTTTGGAATAGTCAAGGAATGTTAGGTATGTTTCTGGAATTTAGCCCGATGGAGTACGATTCTTGAAAATAATTTGAAAATCTCAGGAAAAGTCTTTCCGATTTTCTTCTATAATTTTTTCTATTGAAGACACCACTTCACAGAGATAACTTCAAAGAACAAACCTCATGGCTCTCGACTTATCTCGTTTCAGTATATTTTTTTAGATTTAGAGATGATTTTCCCGATGTTTTCAAATTAAATCACCTTTACTACGTAGAATAATTGGGACATGACACTGATCGAATGTCCTTGCGACCACACCTGAAAACTACTTCCGTCGGGCTGTTTTCATTCCCTTTCTCGATGAAATAATTTCATTGCTTCACGAAAGATTTTCTGAGAAAAAAGAACTTTTTATAGTCTACAATGCTTAGGACGCTAGTAGTGCCACCAAATCAATGTTCTTTGATATGAAACCAGCAATTAAGTCCTTTTCTGATGATTTAATAAATTCAAATGCATCAATTTTGGGAGGAGAGTGATGCATAGAAGGCGAGTGGGTGGAATCTAAAAATCTTCCAAGATATTCCGTGATAGCTCTCTTAAATTGTGAAAAAACTATACTTTTCTAAATATTTAAATTTTTCTTGTAATATTGACTACATTTCCTCTGTCTACAACGTCAGTTGAGAGGAAATGTTGTTGACTCTAAAGTGCATAAAGACATACTTAAGAAATAGTACTGGCCAAGAGAGTGTAAATGGCCTTGCCTTGATGTTGATATACAGGGAAATCAGGTATCTGATGAAGTAATTAAGGCATTTGCGAAAAACAACCGGCGCACAGTGGGGCCAAATACGCTAATTGCTGGCAAAAACCTCAAAAAGAAAAAGTTAACAATATGCGGCAAAAACCATTTGGAATTGAGAGTCGAATAGTGTACGCATAAGATATGACATAGGGTGGGGTCGGGGAATGGACGACACCCCTACGAAGGTGGTGTAAACTTGTCTGTTCTAGCGTGATTTCACCTTTTGCCTGCAAAGAAGCAAAAATGATAGTGGTGTGTTCCTTCGAAGTACTCTTTCGTACTTATTGATATTCAACTACTTTTAACATGCCGTCCTTAACCACTGGTTGGTAGATCATTTTTTAATTTTTTGTGTTATGCTGTGATTAATAGCATTTTATAAAGTTAATTTAATATTGATGTATCAAAAAGCAATTTTTTTGATGGTTCTATATTTGTTTATGGAGATTTAGTTTACATTAGACCATAACATGTCCGTAATTTTAACATATATGTTTCCTTATAAGTTGATCTGGCTGAAACATAAAAAAACCTTGCCCATGTTTGCCCCATTTGGAAATATTCCATTTTATACAGGGTGCCCATAATTTAAGTCTTCGTATTTAGAGTCAACCTGTAACTTGATCTAAGAATGCAAATGTCTCCAAATTTGGCAAATAGCTTAGCTAGACCATATGCAAGCGATTTTGTGAAGAAAAAAATTATACCGATTGGTTATAAAATAAGTTATCCAGTCCTGACAAAATTCCGTCAAGAACCAAAAGTTCAATAATTTGGTCTCTCGTAACTTTCGTTAGAATCGGATTATTTTCAAAATTGTGACCTCGTTGTTTCAGAAAGGAAAACTCTTTAAAATGATATCAAACATGATGTATATTCTAATTGAAAGTTGTCGAGCACCCTGGCGCCAGCGCCCAGTTTTTAAGGGCGCTCATAATTTTTTTATCGCAAAATCAGTACGCTTGACTTGATAACAAATAAAATTAGTTCTGTTCAAATATATTGAAGGCTCTCAAAAGTTATTAATATCCCCCACTGTGCGCCTATTGTAACACAGGTTGGCATTACACGCTGTGCGTGACGAAAATAGCACAGGGCTATTGAAACAACTGTAAACAATTAAATTTAGTATTCAACTGTGTTAATTTGTTACCTTCTTAATAGTCTGCATCGTAGTATTTTTTTAATGATCCTATAATAAATAACACCTTAATTTTTTTTACTTTTGATCTTTTCTCTTATTATTTGAATTACACACATTTCGCAATAGAAATTCCTATGTGTTATTGAAATAAATTATAATTAATTAAACATTATCCAGTTATAATTGTAGCGATTGTGCTGAAACTATTGGCTAATACAGAGTACAGTAAACACACGGCGAACGAACGCAAGTGATGCGGTGATCCACTTTAAAACTGGCCGTTTCACCAGGTCATCCAGAGTTACACTATTGCACCGAGGCTATACACATGCTCAATAAAACTGATGGTTTCACGTTGCACGTAACTTTTTCCCTCTTCAAAATTAATGCATTTACTTAACCTATGTAAGGCTATCTGTTAACGTTGAAGTGCTCGTCATATTAGTGTGCCTGTTACACTGCCAAATGTTGCAGAAAGCGCTAATAATATAGACAACTACCTTGCGTGCGAGCAGCAGAATTCCTGCATCAACGGCATAATTAATCAATCGCTTGCTTGTAACCACCTAAACACCATTGTGGTTTAATTAAACAGTACCATCAATAGGATATAAGTTTCCCGGTTAACTTAAGGTGCCATGTCACAACATTCTGCAGGGTATGGAAATTTGGTCAGATGTTACTGAGGTTGCTTAAATTAGCTTGTAGCTATGACTATTAAGTTGTTAGCGAAAGATGTGTTTAGAATATCATAAATGAGCTAGGCAAAGCAAAGTATGGAAAATATTTTAAACTACAAAACACAAGAAATCTTGAAGACTAATAACTATTTAGTTATGTCTTATCATAATATTTAAGATTATAAACTGAATTTTAATAACTGTGCGGGCATTTGAATATTTTATCCACAGACCATTAAATATACTTATAGATTTTCTTTGACAGCGATAGTGTTAAACATTTAGAAATCAGTACGTAATGAGTGTGCTTGCACCATTTAACTGTTTATTCGCCTTTAACTTTGAAACTTTATCGGTATTCTGAAAATCGTTCAGAAAAGTTTACATACGTTTGGATACATATTAATTGATTGAAACTTTTAGAATATATAAATACAGGATTTCTCTTCAAGTTGTGGCAATTAAGTTAAATTTCAAAACATATAAGGAAAATAAAAAAATCACCTCCATTGTTTTCTGAGAAAAAATTAGATTGGTGGTAAATATTGAAAACATTAAGATCGAAGTAAGCAGTGTTAAAGAGAGTAGTCGTAATTCTCAACTACCAATATTTACTGTGATTATTAAATCCATTGCATTTTTAAAAAATATATACCAGTAGCATTTTAGTTACCAATTCCAAGCAAAATCTATATCGATCGATTTGCAAGAAATGCAGAAATTTAATTTAGTTGAAAGCAATATTTATTAACGCTTTAAATGTTTAGCTTAATTGAATAGTACAGGCCAATAAATAAATAATTCGAATACATAGTTAAAGAAATTTAGTACGCTTTTTTTTCGCGAAAGCTCCGAGAATAACCTAATAACATTTCAATGGTAAACGGAAGATAGATTTGATTTCACAATTACGTATATTGTTACGAAATATAAAATGTTAAATTATAATTATACACAATTTCTGCTGCAAGAACCGCAAAGTAAAATTACGTACATTTAGAAGACATTATATAAAAGGAAAATATTTGGCATTTTGCTGATTTTAGAAACTGAATTTAAGTTTGTTGCCCTTGCGATTTTAAGTGGCAACAGTTAAGAAAGTCTGAGGAAAGAAAGACTTAAGAAAGTGAAGGTAATGTTTCCATTGAGGTTACCCACAACATAATATGTTAGTAGCGAAAATCCCTTAATTCTTAAAATCTTAATTTTACTTAGATTATATTTATATATTCCCCTTCTATTTCTCCCCATTCTCTAACACCTTGTATACATCCACTGCACTATATATATATATATATATCATCATCATCATATTCAACCATTATCTATCCACTGCTGGATGAAGGTCTCTCCAAATGCTTTCCACACAAGTCTATCCTGAGCAATTCGCTTCCACGTCACCCCAACCTGTTTTCTTATTTCATCCACCCATCTAGTTTGAGGACGTTTTCTAGGTCTTCGGTGGTCTCTTGGAATCCAGTTCAGAATTTCTGTTGTCCATCGTTGATCAGTTCTTCTTGCAATATGCCCAGCCCATCGCCATTTCAGCCCTTTTACTTTAACAATGATGTCCTCTACTCTAGTTTGCTCTCTCACCCAAGTGTTTCTTTTTCGATCTCTCCTAGTTATTCCAAGCATGCACCTCTCCATGCTCCTTTGCGTTGTCTGTAACTTTCGTATTGCTCCAACTGTTAGACTCCATGTCTCTGATCCATAAGAGAGGACTGGCAATACACACTGGTTGAAGACCTTTCTTTTTAGACACAAAGGCAATTTCCCCTTCAGGATAAAACTGTTTCTTCCAAATGCACTCCAGCCAAGTTTAATACGTCTGTTGAGTTCTTTCATAATGTTGCCATCCATTGAAATCAGCTGGCCAAGGTAAATATATGAATCAGCAATTTCTAGCTCAGTGTTGTCAACTTGTATTTTTGTTTCCTCTACAAAATTATTGAACATGATCTTAGTTTTTTGTAGGTTCATCTTGAGTCCAACTTCTTCACTTCTAGTTGAGAGCTCTTGTACCACAATTGTATCCACCAGTTGTTTTGCACACACATGACACTACTTGGAGATCAAATTATTATTGTCGGAATATCATATAATAAATTAAAAAATGTGCAGAATAGTATTAAAAAATATATGGACTTTTTATATAAATTTGAATTTTTTGGCAGCCAAAAAATACCAAGATTTTCATATATCCATTAACTCCTAACTTTATGTAGTCACATAACTGTTGAAAGGCATATTGGTCTTTAAAAGGTCAAGCAATCGTTTTGCATGGACGGAACGAAACAGATATATGCGAAGTACTTACGAGCTATATATGTGTTTTATTTTATATATATATGGCCTGCAAAAGGGTTGCTGGTATCTAACTGGAAGGAGACCCACACGCTGAACGTATGTGACGATGTGTGGAACCGGCCAGGCCAGTAACCTAGTGTCCTACCCCGCCTTCAAGTGGTGCAGGCTGAGCTTTCTATCCAAGAGGCAAATTAATATTTGCTGCACGGATGGAAAGGCGGAAGGGGAGGGCTAATTCACCAACCCGTCTAGCCAGTGTTGTTAAATGATGACTAATTCCTCCACTATGCTTATGCACTAAAAATCATGGCCCCTAGTCTCCAGGTGCTGGAGTGCTCCTGATCAAGGCAGCGGTCAGCGTGGCATGAAAGCAGGGGGTGCTAAGAATCACTGGAATGGCCCAGGCTGCCGTTTGTTATTGACCTTGGCTACGTTTAATGGACGATCCCTTGCTTCTGAAGCAAAACTTCAGGAATTGGAAGAGGAACTAGACAAGATCAAATGGGACATTGTAGGACTCAGTGAAATTAGAAGAAAAGGTGAAGAGTTGGTGGAACTGAAAAGCGGACATTTGTTTTACTATAGAGGAACGGAAACTGGAAGAACAAGTGGTGTTGGCTTCTTAATCAACAAAAGAATTAAAGACTGTCTTCTGGAAGTTGAAAGTACATCAGATCGAGCAGCGAGGCTTGTTGTTCAACTAACCCAGCGATACCAACTTCAGATAGTACAGGCATATGCACCAACATCAAGCCATACCGACGAGGAGGTTGAGGAATTCTATGAAGAAATCAAACAGCTACATACCAAGGGGAAACAACACATCAAGCTCATCATGGGAGATTTTAATGCAAGAATTGGACAACAGGAACAAGGAGAGACATCGGTTGGTAAATACGGATATGGGGAAAGGAATGAACGTGGCGATCAACTCATCGAATTTGCAGAAGCTGAAAATCTTAGCATCATGAATTCATTTTTTAAGAAGAAACCGCAAAGAAAATGGACATGGAAACACCCAAATGGGGGAACTAGTGAAATTGACTATATCCTGGCAAACAAGAAATCAATTATTGAAGATTGCAGCGTACTGAACAGATTTAATACTGGAAGTGATCATCGAATGGTGAGATGTAAAATGCACTTAAATACTAAACTAGAAAGGCAGAAGCTCATTAGGAAACAAGTATGTAAGAGGGTGGATTTAAAGAAATTAAAAGAAAATACCGAGGCATTCAAGTTGGAATTAAAAAATCGCTTTTCTGCACTGGAAGGACTTATTGAAGAAGTTGACATCTCAGAAGCAAATGAAAACATTGTTAAGACAATAATTGAAACTGCTGGGGAAATTGGTGGTGTAATATGTAAAAAGCAGAATAGCAAATTATCTGAGAAGACGAAACAGCTCATGAAAAGGCGAAGAGATATGAAGGTGGACAATCGAAATACCAGTTCCAGGATTGAGTACATAGAACTTTGTAAAACTCTGCGCAAAAGCATGAAAGAAGACATAAGAAAATTCAACTGTGAGCTAGTAAGGAAAGCCATTGAAAATAACAAGAGCCTTAGGGTTGTTAAAGGAAGTTTATCTGTTGGGAAGAAACACATCATTGCATTAAAAGGAGAGGATGGTACCGTAACAAGAAATAAGGAAGAAATACTTAGAAGAGTTGAAGAATTCTACAGAAAGCTGTATGAGGGAAACAGTGGATTAAACGAAGACTCTGAGATAGTCGAAGGAACAGCTCCTAAAATCTTAAAAGAAGAAGTAGCATTTGCAATAAAAAGTATGAAGAAAGGAAGAGCCCCTGGTGATGATGGTATTACATTAGATATCCTAAAAGAAGCTGGAGAATATGTAGAAGACATACTTGCAAAATTCTTTACCAAATGTCTTAACAGCGGTAACATACCAAACCAATGGGATTCTGCAACAGTAATTCTTTTGCATAAAAAAGGTGATAAAGAGGATTTAAAAAATTACCGACCAATTAGCTTGTTACCTGCTATTTATAAAATCTTCACAAAAGTTCTAACACATCGCCTGCAGAAAAAATTAGATGCAGCCCAACCAAGATAGCAAGCTGGATTTCCATTACGCTTATTATGTTTTCTAATTAGTTTTTTACACGCATTGCACAGAAATACCTTTTCCTCGTTGCCTCCCATTGAAATAGAGTTTATTCTTATAACGATGTGTTTTTAGCATTTCCATAAACGATTTTGTGTCAGCTTGTCAGGAAACAAATGTATAATATTAAAGTTAAATATTTGCACATGATTAGCTTTAGTTTATGCAATAATAAAAAATATAATTTCGCTATGTATTTTTGTATTTTGCTATACTATGCGTAATTCAATTCTGAATACAGTATTTTGCGCATCATTTTTTTCATTTTCAAAATTATACGATACTATTAACCAGGGCCGGATTTCCCATAAGGCCAACTAGGCCAGGGCCTAGAGCGTAAATTTTAAGGGTGTATTGAAACGCGGCGGTGAAAAAAAAATTTAAAAACGGAACATTCAAAAAATATAAATTTGACATAACAAAAAAATTTTGTGAAATCGCTTTAATGCAGCTCGAAATCGATAAAAATAGGAGGAATAGATATTTATTTTTTTTGAGATTTTCAATCTAAATATACAAACACTATATTCAAATGCTACACCACAAAATATAAATCATATTCATAACAACATTGAAGTGGTATATTTTGTTTAAAAATTTAAACCACTTTAACGTTGTTATGAATATGATATGCGAATGCTATAATTACAAAATTATAATTAATAAAAGAATACGGTTAAAAAATTCTCCTACGATTTGCACTTATTTTACGAAAGCCGAAATTTCATCTTATATAATACGGGATATTTTTTAAATCATATTAGGGAGATTGATTACGACGACATAATTGGCGGTTTTGCCCTTAAAAAAAGCAAGGAAGAAGACATTGTAAAAATAAAAATTATGAGTAAACGTTTTATTCCAGTACCTACCAAAATCAGTTGGTGAAATCCCTATTTCTTTTTAATAACTGTATAGTTTTTTATTTCAGTTTAAATTTTTCTAAATTTATCTTATATGAAATTATTTGTTTGTTTGGATTTTTATGGCGCAAGAGCATCTGGGCTATACTGCGCCAAACATGGTAAAAGTTACATGAAATAATATATGTAAAATATAGTTATATTGCGGGTAGAAAGGGGCACAGGCTTAGCTACGGGTGGGTGGTGTCTGGTTATGCATGCGCAGCACCATGACTTTTGTTTTGCTTTAAGTTTTAATAGAATTAAAAAATGTAACTAATTGTGTAACAGACGATGTAAATATATGTAGGATCCCCCATATTTTCATCTTTTTTTACCGCCACAAAAATCCCGTCTAGGGGGCGCCAAAAAGCCCAACTTATAGCTCAAAAATGGATAAATTCGGCCCTGCTAGTAACTTGTTTAATAAATTGTTGAAACAGGAGATGTAGATGCTGATCAATGTAAGATCATTTCTTGGCAAGAGGATTCAGAAATTAGGCAATGTCTCCCAAAGGAGGAGGATGATTGATGATCTTCCTAATGCTGTATTCCAATTAGGTATTAAGTAGAGTATCCAAGAACCATAGCAGAGTTCGTTTTGTGTATTATAAGAGAAATTAGTCTCAGTCAATTGGGCAATTTGTCATCACACGTATCGCCCTAAAAAAAGAGAATTTCTAATTATAAAGAATGTCATCTGCACTCGCCCGCTCCAAGGTAATGGTTCATTAATATTAACTCGCGTTGAAATAAGAACAATGATACACTGTTCATCCAATAGATGATTAAAAATAATTACTAAGAATAAATTAATCACGTAGTGGTAGTAATCATAAGAATTGTTTTAGAATGTGCATGCATGTTATTCAGTTATCGGAAATGACTATGATGACGCTGAAACTGTTGAAATTACCTTCTCTCCAAAACAATTTTGCATACACTTGCTAATTGCGTGGTCGTGGCATACTATGAGAAGCGATTTGTTAACACCTATAGTTTTTCTTAATTATCATCGAGCAGCAAACCCAATTTTGCATACCACATCCACAGTTATCTCCAGCACGATGAGAAATGGACTTGAGTTTCATGGTATAATGTGCGTCAAAATGTTATTCTTCATTCTCAAATTATAGATCTGGCTTATGACAAATTTCATTTAGTATAAAATATATTTGAAATTAGCGTAATATCTAAAGTGTTTGCAAGTCAGCTGAGTAATTAGATGAGTGGATAGTGATTTATAGTTGCAAAGAATTGGTAAGTTCATGTAAACACTGCACTATGCATGCTATGTTGCTGCATAAATTCTATATCTGAAAGGATGTCTATATATTTTAGATAATGCTTTATATTTTAGCCATCTTTTGTTATATAGTGCCTAATTCCAAAATGTCATACAACCAGTTTAATGTTCAAACTGATGTTAAAAACTTACTTATATTAAAAATTATGATTTTTCGCTATTGTCCGGTTTCTCGGAATCACGTTGTTGATTGAATCTGTCCGAGCCAAAATTGTTACCTAGTAAACCTACAGATCTTATTTCTTTATATTAACTAGCATAAAGCCATTTCCAATCCATGGATTTTTACAAATCGTTTTTCTTATTAACGAAGGATAGAGATCAATAAATTAATTTGCATATTTTTACATCGTGTTCACACATTCAGCTTGTTTTCACAAAAACAAATATTTTATGTCTATATGTCGTGTACTTCCATTTAACGAAACAAATATTACACTTCTAGTTATTGTTACCAATTGAATTTAAGCCAGCTTTCAAAAATAGCTGCTTTTCAAAAACAAATAAACCAAATACATAACATAAAATAAACAAATAAAAGTATTTCATATCACAAAGGAACGAGATGTCGAACTGTCCAGTGAATTTCGTTACTGGACCTTTATCAAATTTCATTCTTTTGTCATTAACAATAGAGATTTTGTAATATGCACTTCCGGAAATTAAAATTGCTACATCATGAAGGCGGCACGCCACAAAAGCGAAATTTGCATGAAAAGCACAGCATGCTGGGATGTGCAAATGGACAACATTGCAATGTTTGCAAAACAAGTAGGAGTAACGCTATTGACAGTCTCTATGAAAAGGAAAATCGCAATGGGGATTTCTCATACGGAAATCGCATTCGCACGTTGGTTATTTGTATACTCATGTTTGTAAAAATTGCAACACCATGAAGGACTCGTCCGAATTGAATGAAATTTAATGTACAAACGACCTGTGTTGATACAAATAAACGATTACAAATACAAAGCAAAAAAAAAAACCAATATTACATGTCGAAAATCAGTATTTGGTGAAGCCACTACGCGCTGCAATAATGCAATAAGTGATATTATACGATGTCGAATAGAATCAAACAGATGTTGAATGTGTGCCTGAGGAAGAGCATTCCAGATTGCTTGTATGCAACCCCAAAGTTCATCTGTAGTAGCTATGGGGCGAGGATCACGAGCGAGACACCGACTAACGAAATCCCACACATGTTCAATCGGCGACATATCAGGTGAATAGGCAGGCCAAGGAAGAAGCTGTATCTGCTGTGATGAAAAGAAGTATTGAACATTCCTGGCAATATGTGGACGGGCATTGTCCTGTTGAAACACAGCTCTGAGAATGCCTTGAAGGAAGGGAAAAACTTCGGACTCCAGCAGAACTTCATTGATATACCGGTTGCTGTTAAAATTACCCACAATTCGTAGCAGCTGAGATCGTCCATGATACGCAATCACACCCCCAGACCATAACGCTGGGAGTTCGTCCACTATGACGTTGGATAATGCACTCCGGAAGGTGGCGTTCACCGGTATAGCGTCTAACACGGATGCGGCCATCACTGTACCCCAAATTAAAGCGGGATTCATCAGAAAACACCACTTGTTGCCAATCAGCACGCCAGTCTCTATGTCCATGAGCCCATTGTAGCCGCAGGCGCCGGTAGTTTTGCGTCAGGGGGATCCTGTATAAAGGAACTCTTGCACGCAGTCCACGGTGCAGTAGACGCCGACGAATTGATGAAGCACACAATGATACACCTGTAGCAGTGCAACAACGTTCTGCCAACTGTCCAGATGAAGCAAAACGGTCCGTCACCACCATGCGGACCAGGTGTCTATCATCCCGTGCTGACGTCACCTTTCGGCGTCCACTCCCGGATTTCTGAGTTGTCTGGTTCTCTTGAACCCACTGCTTCCACACTCGCATCACTGTGCTGCTGTTACGCCCCATACGAGCTGCTATTGCACGATAAGAAAACCCTCCTTCACGAAGGCCGATTATTCGTCCTCGTTGAAACTCCGTAACTTGCTGAAATGTCGCCCTCTTTCGTCGTAGAGGCATAGTGACGTCTCATGTAACGTTTACCACTGGCAGATAACCATCTACGCCCCACTACAGCCCTCTATTTATGCGGATCCATCAGTAGTTGAGAGGGCGCTGCTCAGCCCACGCATGCGCGATGACTCTGAAATTCTAATCATTGGAATAGCATACCCTAATTTGCATTTCCTGGAAGTTTCAGCTCAATCACATTATTTCATGATGTTGGAATTTTTATAAACAGGAGTATATAAAAGTATTGTTATACCTCGTGTAAAAAGGAGGAACGCCTACCAGCACATGTTAGATTTTGGTCACTGTAGAATCATAACCTACCAAAACTGCTGATTATTGTTCCGCTGCTCTTGTTGATGGAGAACCCCAAAGTATTTCAAGAATAAGGAATCGATAAGCACAGATTGATCATATATAATGCCGTGCGGAATCTTAGCTGCCACGGGTCACAAACATCTGAGACAGGCCGGCCTATAACGGTGCGATTAACGAAGAACATAGACGTAGAAGTGGCGTCATATCGTCTTTTCAGACGCATCCTATTTCTGCGTACAGAATCATCATAGTTGAATCCGTGTGTGAAAAATCACCGAGGGGAATGAACATTGTCAGCTTGCACTTGTCATTGCCATACGAGCCCAGTACCTGAAGCGATTTTATAGGGTTTGCTATTGCGTACATATCCCGATCACCTCTTTTTCACATAGCCGATAATTTGGACAACCGCCTTTACTTTTATGGTGTGTTAAGGCCCGTGGCTGTACCTTATTTTCGAAGCCTCCTTCACGCTACCTTTCACTAGGACAGTGCACGATTGCATGCTGCCCATACTGTCCTGATCATCATCGGTACAGAGGGTGTTCAGCACGTTCTCCAGGTATCTCATCAATTGAAAACGTCTGGCCAACGGCTGCAGAAACTGGCAGGCTACCACTTGTTAGCAAGTACGACAGATGAACTCTGGCATAGAATTAAAACCACATGGGGTTGCTGTACCCGTACTTGCTATCCAAACTCTGTTCAACTGGATGCCAGGACAGATTAGGACTGTTATTGCTGCCATGGTCGGCTTCCCTGGGTACTGATTTCTGCATGCTTTGTACTTCGAAATTACTTGTAACTTTAATCATTTCTTTTTATTATATGGTATGTGTATAATAGATTTGGTTCTGTTATTTGCTGTCCTTCCTGGTGTAGGAATTTTAATGCCCAACAATGTATATTAAAGACCGTTTTTATATATTTACAGAAACTTAAAGGTTAACGAATCTTAATTGGATTATTTTTTATCATGTATAAGACTAGTTATTGGTAGGCGATGTATTGATTCTCAATACTGCATTTAGTTTAGTGCAATTGACTATGCAATTATTAATACACTTTTCCAACGCCCTCTATTTTAGCCTCTTGACTATTCGGTGTTCAGCAGTCAGTCTGGTAGATAATGGCGGACAGTTAAGAGTCATTAATTGGGATACAGACACTGTATTATGTGATGCACTTCAGCCCACAACACGCAAGCAGTTACGAATACCTGTAGTTACCATTCTGGGAACCGACCAAGCCTAATATTGCTTAACACATCACACGGGGGATTATGTTTCCAACCTTGGGCAGTCGTGAGCTATAATTATAATACGATTGTTTTAATTAGCTGTAAATAGGTGTTGTAATATTATAACAAAATACATGTTTCAAACTTTTGCCCGACCCGACCCCTTTGAAGCATTGCTCTCCTCCCCCACTTCGTTACATGTAAGGAATAAATAGTTACACAATATTATATGGTATACTTTTATTTTGTATTTATAGCTTTTTATAAATTTCGTGCCCGTACGTTTCATGCGCATAGCCCTTTTTATTTTATACGTATATTACCACATGTACCTTTAAAATGTTGAGATAAACTTTGTAAACGATAAATTGAAAATAATTTGTTTTATATGAAAATTTAAAATATTCCTCTTTATACGAAATATTTCTCAAATTTAAATTTTGTTACGCATATGACGCATAACTTGCATGTATATGGCGGAACTTGCATGAGAAATTAATGTAGTACATCTTTCTATAAAAGGAGGCTGAGAAAGCAACAAAATAATTTAACTTGGTTACATAATTTAAAGTAGAATTGTGCTGAACACACATACTCATCGTTTATTCTTCCTTGAGTCCACGCCGACCATTATTTTCCGAAGTTCGGCCGACTTAAGCCAAAGAAAAAGTACTTCTCAGAATAAATGGGAACTATAATTAATTCCTGGGGGTCACAAACTATCCACGGTTTTGTGAATGAACGGAAACTCGAAATTTTCGAGAAAAGCTTTTGAATTTTGGAAAAGGTGGTGTTCACTTTTAATTTAACTGCTGGAGACGACACTTGCTGTCAGAAACAGATTTTTTTTACAATTCTTAAGCTAATGCCTAAAGACTAAAGTGTTAAATAATGGAGACAAAAAGTAAATAATCATCTTCGATTTTTCAGTGCCATATTCCCCGAGTTACATTCAGTTTCAGTATCAAAGTTAACAACAATGGAATAATCCAGCTAGTTACGTTAACTTGCGGAGTTTAAATAGCTGTGTCTCTCACATCCCCGACGTCACTAGATTTTTATCGGAACTTTCCGAATCTCCATGAAGTTTAATTTGAGGATATAAAAATTGACATGTTTGTAGTTGCAGAAATACGTTTTGAAGGGATGCAGCAATTTCAGCCAATTTAAATAATATTTATTCGAGTTAAAAGATGTTTACATTAGTTCGCCAAAAGACAATTAAATTACAAAGCAACGTTAAAAGAATTTTGAACGCCATTTTATTGGCGGAGCCTTCAAGGGACGTGTACACAGGTCGGAGGAAAATCGAAGACTGATTGCTTTTTAAAATTCCGAAAACAATCACATATACTGTTGCCAAATATATGAAACGAAATTATAATTATACAAAATCTGTTGCCAGATGCAGAAAGTAAAATTCGTGCAATCAGAAAAGATTATGTAAAAGGAAACTATTTGGCAGTTTGCCAAGTTTAAAAATTAAACACATTCAGTTTTATTTCCTTAAGTATTTAAGTGGCAACAATTAGAAAAAGCCTGCAAAACGAACTAGAAATTCTATCGTGGGAATCCACAGATTAATCGTTTGCACACCTTTCACTTTATCGGGAAGATGATTTAAAAGATATAGTTAGTTATCGAGTTAATTGTAAATATATTTAATTAATGGACCGCTAGTGTCCTCAACACACAATTTATATTTAAATTGTATCAAAATGGCTCTATATTTTTAATTTGGCGCATTTTTTATTAACTGTGAAATAATATGTTTTTTATATTCAAATATCCTGCTGTACGGATAGAGCTACCAGAGAAAGAATCTTATAATATTTTTTGACATTTCAATTAATATCTTGATTAAAGTATTTTATTTCGAATACAAATATTCTTTTATATACATGTATATAATAGACATATAATTCTAGATTATAAAAATAAGGTTATTGTTTTAATATGATATTACCAATTAAAAAGTTAATGACTAGATAAAGTCTTGGCATTTGTAATTACATTGACATCTGAATTTTGAATAATAGTACTATACTTATAAATAATTTGTATTTTTCTTTAAAATATATTAATTGATTAGGCAATATTGCATTGTTTTGTGAACTGACTTTTCACTTTTGATAGCGTTATGAAATTATAACTTATTTAATATTCCTATTTTTTAGGATATTTGTTTCTGGGAAACAAAGCCGCAATTATTTTTAAACCTTCATCAAATTTATTTTTCGTTCACATGCGCGCTTTTTATTTAACGAAATCTTCCATCGTTAAAACATTCAAAAGTGGATGGCTTAAGGTTTCTTCCAGGTCAGGGTAAATTTAGCCATAAAAAACTGTGAATTAAACACGTATGTTGACAATAGTTCAGCAGCGTTGCTTTTTCCTTTTAAACAAAAAAAAAATCAATGAAAATGAGTATCTTTTTCCAAGTTGATACACTTTTAAAGCTGTAATTGACCATTATTTTCCGCAGTTAATTTAACTCTCGATTCGTTAATAAGATCTTCAGATACTCAGATTTTAATCTCAAACTAGAGCTGAATGCAGGACATTATCGCAAGATTTGTTGAGTTGTAGAGAAGAAAAGAAATGCATCGTCCTGGGCTAGAGTCGAATCAACTACAACTCCGTATAGGCAACAGCGTCATACCAGTAGACAGTTACTTCTACAGCTACTTCTCAGGGGTAGCATGGGTACCACAGATGGATAACGCACAGAACCGCTGAGGCAGTGCTGCGTTTATACAGGGTGGACCATTTAACTTGGTAATGTAGAGTTTCTCTAAACGTAAGTGCTTCACAAAAAAAAAAAAAAAAATCGTTTTGAAAAAAGTTACTTGATTTGAAGGGGGGGGGTGAATGTTTTTCATATTCTTTGTTTTACTTGGGGGTGGTTTCCAAGATCATTTGAAGGTCAAACTGATTTTTTGAAAGGGAAACCTGTATTTTTCATTTTTGTCCTTATTCGTCATAAAGAAATAAACAGCTTTTGTAAAAATCATTTTTTCAATTCAGAACTTAGTTTCTGAGATATTTAAAAAATAAGCTTGAATAAAAAGATATTCATGCAATATCATGATTTTTCCATGGTACTCCGAAATTCCCTATAAATAACACTATTTCAACTTTTTCCTCTACTGACAGATACGTTAATTTTTAACACACAAATTATAATTCAATAAACTAATTTATCTTAACACTTAAGCGCTAACTTTTAAATGACTTACATTAAATGGACGGCTGTAGGACGGAAGTAGATAAAAAGCTGAATGCTGGTACCAAGCGGCCGTCATGCTTCGGTATCAATTACTACCACGCGTAACATATCATTCTTGTTGGGAATATAAATCGGTGGCATGACTTATCAACCAATTATATTTATTTTTATTTGTGTGTATAATGTCTCTCCAAGTATTGTACACTTTCTTTTATTTCTTAAATATTAAATTAGTTGTTTATGATATAACATGAATTTCTTTATTCAAGCTTACCTTTTAAATATCTCGGAAACTAATCGCTAAATTGAAAAAGATGCCTTCTACAAAAGTTGTTTATTTTTTACAAGGAATAAGAATAAGAGAAATTCCGCTTTAAAAAAATAGTTTGGGCTTCAAATGACCTTGAAAACGACTCTCAAGTAAAATATAAATAATGGAAAGCACTTCCGCTCCCCTTTACGCCAAGCAACTTTTGTTTAAAATATTTTTTGCTTATTTTTTTAAAATATTTTACATTATCAAGTTGAATGGTTCACACTGCATAATTCGCTGTGCATGTTTCAGCATTATTTTAATAATGTAAATATATAATTCCTTTTTTAAATCAATCTTAAGGTTTGAACAGGGCCGGGCCTTAGTCTCGATCAATAGAAATTTTCGGATAATGGTAACTGCGTCAATTTACATGTACAATACACAGAAAGAAACAAGTCAGAAGCACATACTTTTACGTATTTATATATAATAAATCTACAGAATTTATTTATTTATTTATATACGTTAGATACGTATTAATGGTCTGCATAACAGGTATAAAAAAGCACATGTTTTTATAATAGGTATATATTTAACATAAAAATAAAATTATTCTTTTGAAAATAGAATTTCCCGTCTTTTACCCTAAAATTAGTTTAAAATAAATCAGAAAGTTTCTTTCAGAAAAATTCTTTCTTGCATTAAAGTTTTATCTTTTCGACCATCATAACAAATTTCACCGCAAAACACAGTTGATGCTGCTTCAGCTTCTTTAAATGTTGTACTAACTGCTCTACGGACTTTTAATTTGTCAACTATTTCTATAATATCGTATGCACGAAGAGTTTCATTGACAATGGATGCTGTTGCTCTGTTAGAGATTGAATTCCGCACCTTTGCTTCTGCTATCTGCCGAAGATCGTTTCCTCGATTCTCCAAGCCATTTTGACAAAACCAGCAGTACCTGAGGTCGAGCTTCTTGGTTTTACCTAGAAATGAGAGTGAGTTATATTCAGTACATTAAGGAGAAATATCTTCCTCTATTGTTCCGTCCTCTTCCTCTCTATTCTCAGCAGCAACAGTTTGAGACTGTGTTTGCATCGTTGTTTTTCCTTTGCAGCCGTTGTTTTTCCTTTGCAGCCCTTGTTTTTTCTGCGTTCTTACTTGCTTCTTTCAGTTTTTTTTTCTGGTAGCCCCTTTATCCACTGTACGTATGGTCATCTTCAGATCCGTTCGCTAATTTACGAGAAATTCACTCTCCCTCCCTCCTCAGCACGTTCATATTTTCAACAACTTCAAACAAACAGGAAATTTCCTTCTGAAATATTTATTTCTTATTATTGAAGAAATCCGAAAGATTAATGGGATTTGGGCACTTCGGATTCTTATATCTTCCGGCAGCTGGTATTCGAACTATAATTTAACGCTTTTCATACACTTTCAGAACACGGGCCTTATTTGTGTGTTTTCGAACAGTTAGTATGGATGCACGTTTATAGACATTTTCAACTTTCGGCACAACAATCTTTGCAACAACTGAATTGTCCGGTTCCTTTTTTTAAAGAATTTTTAATCATCCATTTTTATTGCACGTGCAAGAAGATTTTAGCTATATTCAACTCCGTTGGAAGTGCATTCACAGATATATCGGCCAGGTAACCAAATGCCAGATGATTTGTGGAGATCTTTGTGGCTATTTTCAGTGAAGCGGCCATCGTTTTTCGTTGGTAGACTATTGCTATGAACTATGAAGTAGTTGTCTAGAAGTTTATCTTTTTCACTTCTGAAATGTCCTTAACTGACAACGCACCCTTATTCTCCTCAATCGATATGATATAGCAGCGTAATTGCGAAATTTCAATAATACCTATATTATGAGATATAATAAAAACAATTCATTCAAAACAGCAGTTTTAAAGGAAATTTTATTATCTACCTTCTATTGTTCTGCAAAAAATTGAAATTCCTGCTTAATAAAATTGAATTTGTAATGAAGTGGAAATATAGTTTGTTTCTCGGCCATTTTCCCTATCTTTCGAAGGCCGAAACTTCAATTCAGGGGAGGAGGGTCAAGGTAACTGCCGATTTGTATGAAATTTTAGATATAAAATTTCTGTACCATATTATAGTAAGGTAAGACAAATATTAAGGCAAAGGTAAGATATGCTTGTATTTAATGAAACATGCGGAGAAGGAAAAAGTAGACTGTTTAAAATTATACTTCTTCAGAAGAGGCGAAATTATGAACTCAATACTATACAATGAGGTGTAACAAGGCTAGAGAACTGAAAAAAAAATAGAGTCCATTTTATCATGTATAGCATAATGAAAATTGTCAAATGACTTCCAAAGTTGTTTCAGAAGCAACTGATCGAAGGAATATCTAAACATACGAGCAGCTGCAGGGCATATCAAGAAGCCAGAAACTCTTGAAAAACTGAATGAATAGAATTTGGTATAACGAACCTGAAGGAAAAACAAATACCCCTATAAACGTGAAAAGAAATCAGAAGAAACACGAAGAAATGTTTTATAACATTAAAGAGCACCTACCTTTATGTTAAATTTTGAAACCAGAGAAAGTCCAAAGAAATTAATTAGGAAGATAACTTTAATTGAGAGAAATAAAAGTATTAAGACCTTCAAATATTAATAGGACAGATCAATAACCATTTATATAAAACAGATCAAAATTATTGGAAAAAATAATCAAGTAGAGATAACCCGAAAAATAAAAGCGTTCTTCAGAGACAAAAATGTTAAAAACTTTTAAAAGGAATTATTTTAGCTCACTTTATAAAAAAAATGAATAAAAAATGAATGAAAATGGCAAAAACTTATTTTCGTTTGCACGCTATGATATTGCATTTTTCTGTCAAAAATCCGTTCAATAATTCAACAGGATTTAGACAAACACGGCATAGACATTCAAGTAGAATGAGGTACTGATTCTTTTTAGCGATTATAGCCCTATATGAAAGCGTCAGTGCTGCAAACAATTCAATAAATAATGAAGTTTATTTTAAAAATAGATTAAAGTTTATATGGTCACTGTTTTTATTTATAAAAATAATCAACCTGCCTGTAAAATACAAAATTATTGAGTTTTTAACCAGCATGTCACCTATATATTGAGTCGAACTAAGCATATACTCGTATAATTGACAATATTTGATGATTTTAAATTACAAGATTTAAAAATACATATTTTTTAACTCGTTCACTCATGACGATAGGACATCGTTAACCATGGGTATAACGTCGACTTAACGCTGAAGGTCACACGAAAGTAAACGGATTAAAATCCAGCCTTCTTAACATAAATCCACAGTTTTTTATGGTTAAAAAGTACATCGCTTTATGACTTTATTCATAGGGGAAATTCTGAGAATTGGAATTGTCGAAATGGAGAAGTATGGCAAGTTATTCGTACTTTCGTTCGTATTTTTATGACGCAAACACTGCTAAGATCATGATGCGTCAAAACCTACGGCCCTGTAAGAAACCTTAACTTCTGTCACCTAAGGCATTAAACCCGGGACTAAAAAGAAGTGAGAAAAAGAAAAGCCTTTGGTACCATATGAATTCTAGCAGTCTGCCCTTTTATAATTTTACGGCACAAGGATAGTAAGGGTCATATTGCGGGACCTATAGGTTTCCGAGAGATCCGAACCTCTTAAAGCCTAGGGAACAAACTCCTGCACTACAGTGAGCAGATAGTTTGTAAGCGTTCTTTTTTTTTTCTTTTTTTGAGCAGTTGGGCGTCGATCTCGGTATAACAGTTCGATAGGCGAATCTCGTTACCACTGCAGAGCCTCTGGACATCGTTTTGATAAACAAAAGCGTAATTCTCAAACCATACTAGGGTTCTGCTAAAGGTTATCCAATGCATTGGTCGATAGTCCGTCAATTTTTTGGACAATGCAATTATAAAAATGTAGGTACTTTTAACTATATTTGAAGCATTAAGCAAAGAGGAAAATTCCTGTAACATCTCTAAATGTAGGAGATAATAACAAAAGTGTAGTTTTTTCATGACCCTGTTGTAACATAGTAATAATGCTTTCACCTAGCTTTCCATTAGTACGAATATAACTCCTGACGACGGAAAAATACAGTCACCGAACTGCTCCCTGTAGTTCGAGGTTGGTTTCCTCGGTAAAACCTAGGAACACTGTCCTGACTTGATATAATGGCAACGCTTATTTGTATACCGAATCATTAACTCGAGTTGGAGTCCCAGTTGTATCGTAGAACGCCTATCGTTTTTAGCCCGCCGTGGGTTTCCTCATCAACGCCGGTTAGGAGTGATCGAATAACTAATTAATTAATCGAATAACTATGACTAAGTTCCGGAGCAGTGTGACCTTGGTTTGCACCCGAAAAACACAGAATGAAAAGCCTTCACTTACAGACCCCTAGGGAATTTTTTATTCTTAGTGTACAAGTTTTACGGTGCAAGGACAAAAGGGTTATGCTGAGCCGAGACCTACAGTTTTCCAAGATTCCGGATTTCTCAAGGCCTAGTAACCCAACCTCCGGACTACTGTGAGCAGTTTGTCGGTGAACGTCCTTTTTTCGGCACTGTTGGAAGTCGAACCCAGCGAATACTTAACCACCACAGAAGTCGGTTTTTATTTTTGTTATTCTCAAAGTCCCTTTTATTGGTTTAAAAATTAAAATAGAGGATAAAAGCATTAGCAAATTTTTAAACCTTAAGTTTAAATAAATAAAAAAATCAAATTTTCTTGAAAATAGCAACCATCTGGATGAAAAATTATATCTCCTTATTGTTTTAATAATTGTTTATTGTGCATCATTTGATCATAGTCAAAATGTATTACTAAAATACCAAAAGCTTATCCTTCTTTATAGTAGAAATTTGAAAATAAATTTTCTTAAAATGGGCAACTATATAAAGTCAATTTATATCTTTCTTCCGAATTAGAAGAATTTTACGAAATTTTTCGTAAGCCGAAATGGCAAAAAAAGAAGCTTTTGCCATTAATTTGGATGGAAAAAAAGATAAACTTTATTACACCAAGACAGTAGCTTTCCAAATAATACCAAAAAGGCACAAAACCTAATATGGCAATACTTGAAACACGACAGTGCTCTTGATTGCTTAGACTCACGCAATTCTCTACGTCTAGTTCTTTTTGTAAAGTTTTTGTTTTGTCTTCTTCGAACCGTCCTGTAAACTTTCCCTACACACAAGTGACAAGTAAAAATTGTAGTCATATTTTTCTACAATCGTTGTAGCGTTTTTCGTAAAGCGAAAATCCTCTTCGGAGTTTTTTGTTAACGAAAACAGATATTAAAATTGATCCATCATAAAAGCAAATTGACGTAACGCGGATTTGTAAAAAGCGATGGATAGCTCTATTTCTTCTTTCACTGTTTGCCCGATTTCTGATGATCCAATATTCTTTTTTTTATATTTGAGTCGATAGGGGAAAAAACAAATGTTATTGATAGAAATGGGGACATGTCTATCACACGCTAATCCGATGTGTTAAACTAGATGACACACAATACACTGTAATTATAATTATCATCATCTACATATTGCGTATAATGCACTGTAAGTCCCTATCTTTACACTACGCCAATTACGTACTTCCCGTACACTTATATTTTTCAGCTGAATCCAAATGCAGTAATTTACAATTCAGTGTAGTAAATAACTCATCCTTACATTCGTATTTAAAATATATTTAGAAGGTGCTTATATTCTATAAAGGCAGCATAAACGAGTGCATTAAATATATAACTAGTTATTTGGGGGCGGTACAAAAAGTTATTTGCTTATTTTTATCAGATGATCTTCATTGGTTTTATAAAGCCAATATTGGGGTGAAAAATCTAACGATTGCTTTGAATTAAGCACTAAATAATTTTATAGAGGTATGAAAAATGCGCCCGCACGTTTAGGAGTAACCATTTTGATGAATTTGTTTTTTCAATATTATGTAAGCTTTATTTATAACAATAAAACCTGACATTATATTATAAAAAAGACATACTTTTAGAGATATGGGGCTCTCTCTTTGTGTATATCATTAAAATTATTTATAATATATCATATGATAGTTCTTCAGGAAAAAAAGTTAATGTAATTTAAAAAAATCTTTAAAAGAGGCGTTCTAAAATCATATGCATATATTCATTAAAAGGCATTTACCTTTCAAATATTAAGAAAGCGAAAGTAAATTGGATTTGTCTCTAGAAATTCTGCTTTGATTGATTTCAAATTTCAAGTGAAAGAAATAGATATATTTATTCGTGAGTATTATAATAATGAAATCAAAGAAAATGTATTCAGATGTAATTGTTTTTCACTTTAAAAGGTACTTACTGCAAGCTTGTTGCATTCGGAAAATGTTTTTTGTGATGTGTAAATAAAAAAAATCCCTAATATGGAACGTGCACTTTTCTGACATAAGCTTCGCATCAATTTTTTATCTCTTCGATCAGGTGCGCTAATGCACTCGAGAGCAATATTTATCATTTCTGAAGGAAGGCAGTTTTCAGCTCTTGTAGATGGCCAAGGATTACAGTGATGCCTTCGGCGGCCACCCTTCCCAATTCTGTGCCAGTCCTGAATCTCACTCTCTTGTTGGGAGAAATTGATGGGGGGGAGAATCAGAGACGGAAAATTTCGTATGGAAAAAAGTCCTTGTAAAAAGATTATGAAAAGAGTTTTTCAGTACGGACTGGGTGCAAATATAAACAAAATTCAATTACTCAAAAAAAAAAGTCGACGTTTAGGTTCGTCCTTTGCGAACCATCTCTTAAGTGGTCTCATCAGTCATTGATAGAAATCAACTGATGCCAAAGGTATTTTCTGCGGTTACAGTATTTTGGGCCGACGCTTTAAGAACCGATTGATCAGTCAACGCTAGGATAGAAGACGACGGTAGGTGCACCAAAAACGGAAAACAGTAGAAAATTTTAAACAAAATAATTGAAAAATAAAAATAAAATATTATAAATTCATTAAAAAAAAATAGCAAAACTGTCTTCACAAAGTTGTGTTGCCAGGTTGTCCCAGTGGCAACAGCCTGGGAAGCCTGAAAAGCAAAGACCATGGAGAAAGAAAACGAAAATTTACTGCAATTTCTTCACATAACAATAATAATGGCACATATGTTGGAATGAAAACACAACTGATTGTTAACATTTTAGCTTCGTATAATCCCGAAAGAGGGCGACCGATTTTTTAAAACCGTTGATATTTATTCATAAATACTGTTGATACGTTATCAACGTTGTTATAAAAATTCCATAAATTATACAAATATTGGAAGAATAATCTAATATCTCCCCACCCTGTAATAAAATTAAACAACAATATAAATCAACGTTTATTGGCGTAGTGATACCAGCGCCGATGTTATGGCGTGATTAGATGGTGAAACGTTCGAAAGAAAATAAATATTTCTGCGTTCGGTGGGACCTGAACCCACGACCTTCCACTTGCCTGGTGGAGGCTTTACCATCTGAGCTACGAACGACAATATCCAATCCCTTATGAACGTATATAAAGACTTTACTGAAGCCGGTTATTTCGCAGAATGGTGTAGTACATGGGCTACTTTTTAAACCAAATTAAGAAAGGACCGGTATTAAATTGATCGAAATGCCCATTGCAGCATATATATTTTTTAAATAAATCGAACACTACGCAGATTAAATCAAACAACAATATAAATCAACGTTTATTGGCGTAGTGATACCAACGCCGATGGTATGGCGTGATTAGATGGTGAAACGTTCGAAAGAAAATAAATAACAAGTGGAAGGTTGTGGGTTCAGGTCCCACCGAACGCAGAAATATTTATTTTCTTTCGAACGTTTCACCATCTAATCACGCCATAACATCGGCGCTGGTATCACTACGCCAATAAACGTTGATTGATATTGTTGTTTAATTTAATCTGCGTAGTGTTCGATTTATTTAAATAAATTGCAATAAAAATAAAATACAAGCCAACACAATTTTACAAATCAAAATGGGAAGGAATTGTAATTCTCGTCCCCGTGTCGTTGGACAGTACAGGAAACTTCACGTTTGGAGACAGTTTAAAAATATCCCCCTCGGTTTTCGAAAGTATTTCTAACGGATAAAGTCTCTGAATAGGACGTTATCTTCTCCCAAGTGGTGTCTTCAATTTAGCCTCTTTTCTAATTCCATTTTCCCAGGTTAAATATCTAGCACAATACTAAGATGCTAAGAGAAACCAATTCGTTTAGAGGAATCATTGCCTATTAACACAATATCTTCAATTTTCAATTTATTATTTTTTCTAAGACCCCGGTAGACCAGGAGTGCTAAATACTCATTTCTAAACCTATGTCTTACATCATCTTGCGGTTCTTGTATATATTTAGCCCTTTTCACCAGAAAAATCATGTCTTTTGCATCTGCATCAGGAGGTTCACTGTTGACGTTTCCATGAATGGATGTTACTGGTATCAATGGCACTGAATAATTTGGTTCATCGGTAATATACGTCAATGATCTTAAGTTTATAACTGCTTCGCAAACATACCGTATAGTTAAGACATCATAATATATATATATATATATATATAATAGTCAACAATAGATTTTCCAAGAATTCTCCGCAAAAGTTCTTTAAGCATTCTAACCATTCGCTCCCACCAACCTCGCCGCCATGCTGCAATTGGTGGTATGAACTCCCTGAAAATTAATTTAATTAATTTTCTGGTTACAGATACCCAATACTTCTCTTTTAGTTTTGCAAGTACTCTGGACAATCCTACATGCAACGAACTTTCATGATCTTCGGCAACGAACTTTAAAATAAAAGTATGATTCGAAGGTAACAAAATAGTGGATTACAAAATTCTTCGCACTCTTTACTTTTAAGAAGTTTTGTCTTCACGCGAAAAATGCTATCGTGATCTTTAAAGATCCGCATTTTTCTCAAAAGTTTGTTTCTATGGAAAGTTTCCGATTGTATTTAATTAAAAAAAACAACTTCCGCTCGTTTAAATTCATCACAAGTTAATTTTATTTTTATTTTATTAACTACACTAGAAACATTATTAAAAAATATTATCATCCAGTCGACCATTCTAATTGTTTTCTTATAACTCAAAAACTGGCTATTGATAAAATTGCTCACATTCTGAATATTTAGCATTGTGATGCCGCAATTTCCTTTAGCACGTTTATGCCAAGAGCGTCACCACTAAGTTCCGAGCTCATTTCTCTGACATTCATTATTATAAAATGTTAATTAGTTAACTAAATAAATAAGATAAAATGGATCACTAAGCAACATCTATTCGAAAGATTTGCAATTGTTCTGACTTTGAAGAGAACCACGCTTTAACATCGATGATTTTACAAAGACAAAGAAAATGTACAGGTAATGAGGGACCAATTTTTATAGGAGGGAAGAAACCCCTACCACCCCCTCTTGACACGTGCCTGTAACAAAGTTTTTGAATTATGAAAGCTTTTCAAGAAATATTAAATAACAAGCTCAAAATCAATAAAAGATATTGAATTCGAAACATAAATCAACAAAGCATCTGCAAAAATACTACCTTAATTTATGCAAATGCTCTATTCATATATTTATTTTTCAAATATAAAATACAACGGTAAATCAAGGAACATGACTGCTGTTGTTGTTCAAGACCTACCTAATTCTTTTAAGTAGGAAAAATCTAAAAATGAAAACTTCTACATACATCTGAAAAATGAATCTGATATGATTGATTGGACGATGGATTATACTCCATTGACTTCAACAGTTTTGAAATCCTAAATCGGAATGTTAAAATATAAAAATGGACACATACGCGTGCGACATTAGCGTAACAGGTGGACTAAGATTCTCGAATCATTTACGATGACTTACAAATGTACCAGAAAACTTACGATTTTCCCCACTCTGATGTCAAAATCAGGGAAGGAATGTTATGATGCCTCCGGTCTATAGTATATGTACTATAAAATGATGGTGTCCCTCAAAAATGGGTCTTCCCCTCAGTCCCTTCAACCTACAAAAACCTATTATTCTAAGATCC
>QLNU02015003.1:172494004-172506816 GCA_006491805.2 Dysdera silvatica
GAATCATTTGCTTGGTTTGCCAAAGAAAAAACCCTTATAAATCACCTGCCGTGCCGAGTCTTAACTTACCTTCAGGTAATCTATAAGAACTAACACCAACGGGTTAAAGGCTACAAAAAAGGAAAATAGTAAGTAATGCGTTAAACAAAATCAATTCTTTAAGCCCTCCCCCAAAAAAATCTCGTATTTTCGAAACAGAAAATGATTCAGAAAACATCCAAGACAAAAATGAGGCTAATGAATGTGATAAATGCCTAAAATTAACTATTGTAAATCTCAAAGAAAAGCACAATAGAAAAGGGATACATGGCTGAAGTCTCCAGTCGTGAATAAAAAAGGTAAAATTTTAAATATGATACTTTTTTTTTTCTTTTGGAACTGCTTTTAACTTAAGAACTGTTAAAGTGCTAATTTCCAGAACGTCTATTATAACAAATAATCATAAATAGAAAAAAATAAATAAATAAACAACAAGTAAAAAATTATATATATATGTGTGTGTGTGATAATTAAATTTTTCTATTTTTATCCCATGATTTTACATTTATATGAGTATATCAAAGGAGTATAGAGGAAAACTTTCAGGCGGAGTGGGGGACAACTTTACTTTTATATTAAAATTTTCAACAAATTTAGTTAAAAATTTAAATAATGGGCATTTAAATACCCATTTCTTTTACTTTATGTAAATGTATAATTTGCAAGGGGAAAGAGGAGCGTCCTCTTCTTTTACCCGCTCTTGGATTTATTAGAATTAGATTTATTAAGATTAAAATCTAATTTTTGTAGTACTAGAGTATTTTATTATATTTTATATGTTCGGAAAATTATTTTTTCCCCCTCTACCCTTGTATTTATCTTGTACAAACTATGTGGTTATCGGATGCAAAAGAACAAATGGCCGTTTTGAAAAATTAAAAATTGTTTCCTTCCAGGCTTTTAAAGTTTGAATAAAATAATTTTTATATGCCAACTATAAGTGGACGTTAATCAAAATGCATATGTGCGTATAATATATTCACTCAAAAAATATAAAGGACAGCAATTTTTATGAACAAATTAACTTTTTAAACTTAAATCAGGGGCATTTAATATTATTTTGCTAGTGATTTTAAACAAAGCTCTCCCGCAAATCTCAGATCGTGGAGGTCAACCAAGCTACGTCATCACTGACGACTTCCGGTGCCAGCGTAAGAGCGTAAGAGAGAGAGTGACCTAGCCCTTGTATTCTATAAGCCAAAAGACATTTATTAATATTGTTGTTTAATTTAATCTGTTTGTTTGTTTGTTTGGCTTTTTTATGGCGCAAGAGCATCTGGGCTATACTGCGCCAAAATCTAATCAGCGTAGTATTCGATTTATAAAAAATAAATATTGTTATTATCATTGTTATTAATATATTTAAATATTTATTTTTATTTAAATATTTATATTTAAAAGTATCATGTCATTATCAATATAAAATGACAGCGTTATTTACAATATAAAGAAATATTTACAATACAAGTAATTTATAAATATAAAATACGTTATTGGCAATAAATATAGTTACATTATTGGTAATATTTTTTCCCAAAACTTAATCATTTTTGGCTAACCATGACCGAATTTGACAGTTTAAACTGCCAGATAAAGATGGGAATATTGTCAATCGTTTAGGCATAAGTCACCGCGATAGGTGACACACACACACACATCACCCTACACTATTTCTACATTCAACCAAACTTACTAGGGTGTTGAACCCAAACCCAGCGGGCCCGAAGCCAGTGGACTAGTAGGCGCTTATTAGTGGCAATATAAATAAGCAGCAAAGTAAAATACAAAGTACCATTAAGAAAATTAATGTGTGTAACTGATTTTCCCATAAAATAGGTTAAAATGATAAAAGCAAAAGAAACCACACGAGCCTCCGGATATTTTACCAGCAATCCTTTGCCATCAATATTAGTAGTGTAATAGCACGATCTCCTGTAGACTCGAAATCTGGAAAAATTCGTTGATAAAACAGTGCCCTCCTCCTCCCAATTTAAAAAGCAAAATACAAGAAAGATCCATAGGTATACATATTTAATGGAAAAGTAGTTAATATATAACTTTGGAAGGAGTTGTAATGTGTTGATAGTTTTTCCGTATAATTTAAGCTCCTCGGGTTTATGGAAATATTCGGCTGCTCTTGTTTGCAATGGATCGGGGTAATAAACATGCTGAAATCCAGTTCCCTGCATATTGTTTCGCATAGTCAGCTGAATACAGGATCTCTTTTTGTTAGCGCTATTTGCGTCCTTTTAAACAGGATTTTCACATTATTTTAATTTCTTGGACGAGATATTTTGCGTTGGCTTTGAACCAAATTTGGTAAGTAGCTCTAGGAAAATATTGCTCTAGGAAAACTGTTTTTAAATTTTAAACTTATCATTATTATGGTTAGTGTATATTATGTTCTAATTCTTTATTCTTTAAGAATTCAAATGTCTGTTCTAGAAATGCCTCGAACCAATCCACACACATTTTAACAAAGGTTAAGAATAATAAATGCCCTTAATACATTAGAATGAATGCTTCACGCTTCTAACTGAAGTCGTTTCATAATATACAAGTGACAAATTAAGTTATCGTGGTATTGGTTGAAGATCTACAAAGTCGGTAAAGTTTACATTATGTGGTGTGTCATATCCAGCTGAATTTGTTAAATATTGACACACAGAGAGAACGAGAATTATAATGTTAATATTTAACTAAATATTAAATTCTTTATGCTAAGAATAGGATTTTGGGTAGTTTAATGTGTTATCGACAAGTAAGTGCTTTAAGATTTTGAAGAATGGAATTATGTTGATCACCCATATTTAAAAGGGCTTCGAATCGCTTTAGAACGTATTATTGAGCTCAAGGCGCGAGTTGTGAGATCCGGAAAAGTGCCCCCCCCAGAATCTCTCCCCCCCCTGTATTTAATGAGTATGCTACACAGATAACAGATATGTAAATAATGCATCTCATTTTTTAACAGTAGAAACCCGGTCATCCGAACTTCGCTTAACAGAAATGAACTGTACAATTTTTTTCTTTTGTTATTTTTTTTTTTTAAGTGGACACTCGTTTGATGTTTTTAGGCAAAAGGGCTCGTTCAGCGGAAATCGTTTATAGCGAAGCCTGGTTTTCCGAGATTCGTTTAACCGAAATGACCTCGCATATATTTTTTATTGAGTGCCCACTTAAAAAAAAAAAGTAGTATAGGTCATTTTGATTAATCAAATTTGGGATAACCGGGATTCGTCATAAACCATTTTTACTGAATGTCCGTTTTTGCCTAAATATATTGATGAGTGTCCACTTAAAAAAACAATAATTAAAACAAAATTGTATATGAGGTCATTTCGGTTAAGCGAAGCTCGGATGACGGTAGCTCTGTTAAAAAATTAGGTGTATTATTTAAATATTTGTGTAGCCTATTCATCTATACGGTTCGAGATATCCTGGGGCGAAATCTCTGGAGGGCGCAATGCCGGTGGTCACTTGGCTGTAAGCCATGATCTGTTTTTGCAAACAAATTAGATTTTACGTGATAAAACGAAATTTAAAATCAGTTCCTTTATGTAATTTGTTTTTTGATGAGGAAAATCATTAGAATTAGTCAGTCATAAAAGTAAACTATTCTCATTCATTAAAATTTAAAATCAGAATAGATATAAATTGAGAAGGATATTTTTTATGAATAAATCTTGTTTAAAATCAAGTGACTAAAACATATCAGATTCAAAGGATAGAATACTTTTTGCACAGTGTACCTTTAAAAAATCCAGTCAAATTTCTAACACACAAGATTGGAACGGACAAGTTGAATAAAGTAAAACCCTATACAAATGAATACGAAATATTTGAGTGCGGTTGTAAAAATGATTCAAACATGCAATAATAGCATATATTTTGGAGTGAAATATTATGCATTTGGAGACGAATTGATTTAATACATCCAATTTGAAACGAAGCCTAAAACCTAAACCAAAACAGCTGCGCACATGAACTCGTTGATTGAATCGTTTTTGCGTTGCATGTGGACATTGTTTTTTCGAATTTGGTCAGAGTTAAAGAAAAGGAATATTTCAGAAGATTAATACAAAGTACAATTAATTCCAGGAAGTAGAGTATATCCAGGATTACGAAGAAGGAAAATCCTCGTTATTCCAGAAGAAGCTTTGAATTTTTGATTAGGCTGTACTCAATTTTGATTATCCTCTAGAGTCAAAATTAGGTGTCACCATCTTAAATTTTCTTCCGTTTCTTCCTCTAATGCCTAAAAGCATTTTTAAGCAAAGATTCGAAATGAGAGGGACAAAGAAAATATAATCTCTTTGTTGGAGCTCGTATCCTCATTGTTGCATGTAATTTGAGTAAAGATATTTATGGAAACCAGCAATCCGACTATCGCCTTTAATTTGTCACGCTTAAATGGTTATTCATTTCACGACTTCAACTTTACTGCAACGCTTCTCTCTCTCTCACACACACACACACTCATTTTTATTAATTTTCATTCATTTCCTTTAGACCTTTTTTATTAACTTCAAAATAAACTTACAAATTACATTTTAATCCGTATTTTCGCTTTTAGTTGAGAATAGAACTTAAAAGCTAGTCCTCGCTTCTGATATATCCAATATACAAATTTTAATCCCATGATTTTTTCGCTTCGGTGTGGAATGTTATGAATTAACGACATGGGTAGAAAGAAAATAAATGTACAAATGTTTTGCGCCTTTTTTTTAAGTGCTCTCGTCTATTTGGAAGCCTGTAACTAGCATATATTATATTTATCTGCCTCCTGGACTCATGAGTTCATTTTTGTACTTTGTCGTTTTTGGTCATTAAATCTTCTCACCTTTTTTTGTGTCTCTAGATCTTATTCCCACATCGTTTACCTAGGATGATAACTACAATGTATGATTTTTATTTTCCCTTTCTCAGTATGTATCTACAGCAGCATAACATTTCCTAAGAATTGTGTTGATACTATTACTTTTTAATACGGATTTGTCCATGATTCTTCAGTCTGAAATATATAAGCATAAATGTCGACTAAAAAGGTAAGATTGTTGTAAAAGTGATGACATTCCAAAATTTTGACTTTTTTTGCCATAGTACAGTAGAACTGCGCGAACCACAAGGGACCGAACTTTTGGTTCGCTATATTTAAGAGTTTATTATATCCAATAACATTATAGGTATAGGAAATTGTACGTGACAAAAAATACATTATTACATGTCGAAAATCAGTATTTGGTGAAGCCACCACGCGCTGCAATAAGTGATGCTATACGACGTGGCATGGAATCAAACAGATGTTGAATGTGTGCCTGAGGAAGAGCATTCCAGATTGCTTGTATGCGACCCCAAAGTTCATCTGTAGTAGCTATGGGACGAGGATCACGAGCGAGACGCCGACCAACGAAATCCCACACATGTTCAATCGGCGCCATATCCGGCGAATAGGCAGGCCAAGGAAGAAGCTGTATCTGTTGTGATGAAAAGAAGTCTTGAACATTCCTGGCAATATGTGGGCGGGCATTGTCCTGTTGAAATACAGCTCCGGGAATGCCTTGAAGGAAGGGAACAACTTCGGGCTCCAGAACTTCATTGATGTACCGGTTGCTGTTAAGATTACCCACAATTCGTAGCAGCTGAGATCGTCCATGATACGCAATCGCACCCCAGACCATAACGCTGGGGGATCCTGTATAAAGGAACTCTTGCACGCAGTCCACGGTGCAGTAGACGCCGACGAATTGATGAAGCACACAATGATACACCTGTAGCAGTGCACCAACGTTCTGCCAACTGTCCAGATGAAGCAAAACGGTCCGTCACCGCCATGCGGACCAGGTGTCTATCATCCCGTGCTGACGTCACCTTTCGGCGTCCACTCCCGGATTTCTGAGTTGCGTGGTTCTCTTGAACCCACTGCTTCCACACTCGCATCACTGTGCTGCTGTTATGCCCCATACGAGCTGCTATTTCACGATAAGAAAACCCTCCTTCACGAAGGCCGATCATACATTCCGATTCAAACTCCGCAACTTGTTGAAATGTCGCCCTCTTTCATCGTAGAGGCCTGGTGACTTCTCATGTAACGTTTACCACTAGCAGATAACCATACACGCCCCGCTACAGCCCTCTATTTATACGGATCCATCAGCAGTTCAGAGGGCGCTGCTCAGCCCACGCATGCGTGATGACTCTGAAATTCTAATCATTTGAATAGCATACTCCAATCTGTATTTCCTGAAAGTTTCAGGTCAATCAAGTGATTCCTTCATGGTGTTGCAATTTTTACAAAATGGAGTATATAAAGGGATCTCTCCTTTCGTAAAAGTACGCCTCCTTTTACACACTATGCTCTATTTAATTTCCACGGAGAAATGCAATGGCATATTCAATTTGATGTATAAATTTAATCCCCTTCAAATTTTAATCGGAATGGTTTTTCAAATAAATTACTAAACACTATTTATATTACGCATTTCACCAAACTATCTATTTTTAGTTAAAAAAACATGCAGCTGTGACCATTTCGGGTATTCCTAATTTACAAAATCATCACACAGAATCTTTTTTATTAAGAACAATCAACACTGACTTTCTTAATAAAAATCTTTTTTCATTAAGAACAGTCAATCACGACATTGGCTGCGAAATTTAAAATTCTCGTATTATCCTTTAATTTAGAATCCTGTTTTTGCGTAAGTAGTAAATTTTTTAACAAATACAGTTTGAAGTAAACTAACTACGAAGAATATTGAATTTGACTGAGAAAAAAATACACAAATTTGAAATTATTTGCTCCTTTGAGATAACAGCAGAATCAGCTACTTCTGGTTTGGGAGTTTTATTTATCAGAAGGAAGAATGTGTAAGTTCTATTCGAAACGAAATCCATATTTTATTAAAAAAAAATGAAGTTCCAAAAATCTGTTGTCTCTTACTCGGGCGGTAACTTTTTTTCAGCTACAGGAGTTCAATAAAAAAAAAAAAAAGATGTATGCACATACTCAAAGCCTAAACTTAACCACTACGCCAATAAACGTTGATTAATATTGTTGTTTGATTTAATCTGCGTAGTGTTCGATTTATATAAATACATATGCTGCAACGTGCATTTCGATCAATTTAATACCAGTCTCTTTGCAATTTGGTTTAAATAGTAGTCTATGTACTACACCATTCTGCGAAATAACTGGCAACAATATATATACGTTCGTAAAGAGATTATATATTGTCCTTCGTAGCTCAGTGGGTAGAGCCTCCGCCCGGCAAGTGGAAGGTCGTGGGTTCAGGTCCCACCGAAGGCAGAAATATTTATTTTCTTTCGAACGTTTCACCATCTAATCACGCCATACCATCGGCGTTGGTATCACTACGCCAATAAACATTAATATTGTTGTTTAATTTAAAATAACTAATTATTACCTTTTATAATCGTAACAAATTACTATGAAAAAATCGTGGAAAACGTCAAATTCTGAAATATATAAATGTTTATAGAACAAAGGAAACAAAGTAGCAAAAGTTAGATTGCATTGTCACTATTGTTAGCTGTCGATAATGCTAGTCAAAGTAAACATTCAAAGAAAGAATGGTGAGAAACGCAAGCAAACCTAAGGTCACCCTGAAATGGTGCTGCGATAAGCCGACCCCGCATCGTTGCGCATCGATTAACGTTGCGTTAACGCAATATATTTAACTATTATACGCCTACATTTAACTATTATTTTTTGCAATTCACATTTTTTATAAAATGTCGACAGTTGAAAGATTAAGTTTAAAAAAAAGATGATATTCGTCAGTCATTAATTACTATACATTTTCAAAAACGAGTCTTTGAAAATTCCTCAAAACACGTAAAAATGAGGGATTATAAAGCAAGAAATTTAACTTGCTTCCATGTGAAAAAAAATAAAAGCATTTAGTAAGATCAAATCTTTCTGAACATGATATGCCGAAATTTGAGGGGAAACATTAATCAGGATATAGAAAAAAAATCTCGAAAATAATGTTCCGTTAACGCAATGTTGGCTGAAAGTGGGTTAAAGCAGTGATTGTTACGTTTGTATTCCAATGCTTTAACCATTGAAGTATAGCTATAAATGAAACTTTTCTCACATTTATTTACGTCTAAGGGAAACTCCCAAATTAAAAAGGAAAAAAGAGTGAGCTTGTGCAGGAACAAATTAGGGAAATTAATTTACGACACTCCTCTTTTTGTTATCCATAAGCTGCAATTTAGAACTAATGTTAGTTATCGGGAATTAACGGAACATCCCCAACTAAATGCTTACAAATATGTTTTAAAATATTTTTGAAAACGAAAGGCGTTTCTGTTAACTAATGAGTAATTATGTCGCTTACGTTTTCACAGAAAGTTAAAATTTAATAATTTTACAAATATCATGATTACTAAAAATGAAATAAAAATAAAATGGAATGACATTTAAATACTGGCTGATGATTTAAAAAGTGCAAATTTATTATATTTTAAAAAATGACGCATTTACTTTTGTTAAAATTTAACATGATAAATGATACATAATGTTTTTAGAAAACTGTAATAAAATTATTAACGGCATTCGTCAAATTCTAATTTCAATCACTATTTTTATAGGTGCAGAATGTAGATAATGATATTTCTTTTTGTCTTCTCATTTAGGCCTATATAAATTTCCAACGTATCTGTTAAATTAATTAATATTAAAGAGTTATAATTTATACCGAAATACATAAAATATGGATGAATAAAAGAAAGTATGGACCAACCTCCGATTAAAGCAAGTCGAGTTTCGGAATATCGATTCAAAGTAAAATCATAACTTATGAAGAACTAAGCTACTTACATTCAGTGTAGCTTAATGATAGCTAATTAAAAATAGAAACGCAGCGACCACCACTTCCGGCTTTGTCTGAATATTACCAAGTTTTTCCGCCCGTTTTGGTGCACAATTATATTTTGGCCTGAAATGGCTCACCTCGCTTTTTAAAGAATTCTCAATATTTAGCTGAAAGGCACAATACTACAAGCGCAACACCATTTTGAAGATAAAATTAATATTTGCCACCTCTGAAAAGTTTAGTCTAAATATAATTTTTAAATTGGTCAAAAACTGCGATATCACCATTGTTTCTGAATACTTTTTTCCGCAACTTCCATCAATTTTTGCGAACATCGGCAAAAATGTATAGATTATATATATGTGGTAAATCAAGATATATTTGTTATTATTGTTAGAGATTTACCATAAAATGAATGAACTTTCTGTGTCTGTTTAAAGCCTTTACTTCATGTAACTAGAAAAATTAACCCCCAATTTGGATTTATGTATCCAGTCAGATTCTTTTCCTCTAATCAATCTCCGCGACACATCAGATTCCTAAATCTTAAAACCTAAAATATCAATAAGGAAAAACACCATCCGCGCAATAAACTATCACCTACGGCCGGCGGATACAATGCAGATATTGTTTTGTTGAAACGTCGCCTTTTACTTAGATTGCAAAAATTAAAGCACGTTGCTGTCAAGTTTACCGCGGCATGTAAATGTTTGATTGCACTTGTCAAAGGCAAATTTAATATCAATATGTTTCCGCAGATTAGCTTTAATTAATTTTTTCCTGATTTTCTGAAAAAAGCAAGCATGATAAATATGCATTTCAATGGTTAAGAAATTCGGGTTCATTTAGCTAAATTAATGTTAAATTAGCCAGTGATAAGGAATAAAACGTTTATTTCAATAAGACAGTATTAATGTGACGATCAATTAATTACAGATAAAACTAATTTCTGTACATCGCAATTATTTAAAAGCAATTGTCTTCAAGATAGTTGTTTGGAGCTAGGAGCAACTTACATGGTAATTACTCTTGTTTAACAGTCTACCTTTCCGCTAGGAACCTTATCCTTATTCTGCTTCTCACATCTAAATGATGCTAAAATTAGCGCCAACTCAATAAAACTTATTAACCTACATTTTAGTAACGGTATCATTTTGCGTATCTAGAGCGTAATTAAGTCATTAGTTTAGCTTACATCGAAAACGATGACATCCAAATTATTATTTTTCTTGATTTTCCTTTCGATTATTTTGTAAACAATTCCTTATATGCTAATATACATTAAAATAGAATCTTCAGATATTTAAACATTAAACACCTTAAATGTCGTTTGAATGCTATTAACTGTTTCCCTGAATGATCGTAAGTTTTTCCAGATGTAAAAACTTATGTGAAATTTACTCACTCCTCTTGGAGAAAAATTATCTGTTTTAATAGAGGATTTTTCTTTCAGTTTAATCCTGAATAAGAATTTAAACAATTCTAAATTTTGATTATGATATCTAATTTCATAAATTATTGCTAAACATTTGTGTATTTTACTAATGCGTAACACCTACTAAATATAATTTACTTAGGAATGAAATCGCTGGTTTGGAAAATGGTGCCGCAGAAAGTCAACAATAAAAAAGGATGAAAGTACTTTAAAATTAAATTAACATACGGCTTAAGTTTTTTCGATGTACATCGTTGGAACTAAATACAGTAGATCCTCGTTCGAAAACGCTTAAGACGAATTACTTTTAATACGAACCGTTTTCTGAAGTCCCGTCAGATTGTATAAAAATCCCCATGTTATTTTCTCTTTTAACACGAGTGTTGGAGTGCAGTGAAAAATCAGAAGTTTGAAATTTCAAGTCCAATATTATGCAAAAGTTTCCTCTGGTGTTAGAATTCCTATGGTCTTTTTTTTTAAATTTTTTTGAAAGCAATTGCCTCCCCAACGACATCGAAATTTGTAAAAAGTGTGAAGTTTTCTGTAAAACATACAATTTATTTTCGAAAATAAAAATTGCAAAAATTAGATCTAATAACACGAAAAAGAAACCTGGCACATTACTTATTAACGCTGTGAAATATCTTTGGATTATGATAATTTTATCTGCCTCCCAAAAGCCGTGGAGTTTATTGAAAATTTCAAGTGTTTAGACGGTTAGTTGATTATTTGTAAATTCATATTTTAAATACAATACATAATTTGCCTAAGATGACAGTATTGTGACAATTAGGCTCTAGAAAATTTATGGAAGAGATAGTTTCAGGAGAGAAATATGAGCGATACACTGCGCAAAAATAATATTTAAAACAAATTACACACAAACGCAGTTTAATTTGAGCAGGAGAAACATTTTACAATTGTTTCGGTGGAAAATCAAGCGTCCACCATCGTCAGAAAATTCGTCCAAACTGATTTGTTGCCACTAAATCAAAAACGAAAAAGTGAAAAAGGCGAAACAGGTAACATAACAAAAAGCCTGATTTGTGTCGCCATCTATTGTGCAGAATGCTAAGTAAAAGGAAAAGGAACAATTATTGTTGGAAGAAGAAATTATGTTGATTGAAAGAGAGGTTTGTAATAAGAGGGGGGAAAAATTGTTCTCAACCGGCTCGTTGACTATTGTACAGGAATTACTGAAGATATGAAAGGCCTCGAAAAAATTGAGATCTGAGGGTGAACGGACTTTTTCAATTATTTTTGCATCGGCAAAACAGAAACGATGGCCATGTTTCCATGAGTGTTTTGCAATGGCCGATTTTTCAAAATCTTGTTTGTGAACGTACGATTGGTGCTCTTTGAGTCTGAAACGCAGGGCTCTACGTGTTTGGCCAACGTAGGACAATCCGCATTCACAGTCTATTTTATAAATGCCAAAATTATTGTGGTCAGGAATCTGGTCTTTTAGTTGGGTAACACCAAGTTTGTTACCTGGCTTGAAAATAACGCGGAAATTAAATTTGCGGAGGATGGAGGAGATTCTAGGTGAAAGATTCGGCACAAACGGAATGCAGATTGTTTCTTTGGTGGGAGCCGTTTCTTGGCACAAAGTGGATGTGACACATCCACTTTGTGCCACTGCTTACTGTCGAATTAATTTTCCGACCCTTTATTTCTACGGCCGTAAAATTTATGGTTAGCGTCGATAAATTCGACATCTGAATATATTTATGCATCTACAACTTGACAAATATATTTTAGAATTATTTTCATGTATTCACTATAGGCAGAATAACAGTATAGAAAATTACATACAAATGTAAATAAAATGGAGAAGAGCATGGATTAAAATACGTATTGCTCAATGGAAAATAATTTATATTTTCAAATTTCCATATAAATAGCAACTAGCATTTCAAATTAGAAGTTTGTTTGGGCACTCAACTATGCTACCGAATTTCACTTCGATAGGAGTAAATTGCGAATAGGAAAACGCAAAATCGGCTATTTTCAACTAATCAGATTTGAGCTTCCTGTAAAGTACAACTGTTTTGCATTTTGATAACGTTTCAAACAAGCTAGCGTCTTCATTACTGACCAACAAAGAAGCTCATAAAGCGTAACTCTCAATACATTCAGAGATATCCACAATTTATAAAAAGTACTGAAGAGAAATTTGTCTTAATTTTCGAGGAAAAATGTTTTTCTCGTTTGTGTTTCATGCTACGAGGCTGCAAAAATTATTAAGACTTACTCGTACAGTTTTCTGGACGATGTTAACTTCTTTCACATAGTGCAGCAAACCCTAAACTGCATATTTGTGGAACGAATCAGAAAGCGCAGCGTTTCTGCTGCAGTTGAATTCGTATTATTCACCTATTCAACAACCGTGCCACCAATACACCACTTCTGGTTTGATTATTCACTTTACCTTAAGGATAAAGTGATAAAAGGAAAAGTTAAAATTATATATTCAAAGGACTCATATGAACTGTTGA
>QLNU02015003.1:172506916-172517626 GCA_006491805.2 Dysdera silvatica
ATCATTGTTAAAGTAAAAGGACTGAAATGGCGATGGGCTGGGCATATTGCAAGAAGAACTGATCAACGATGGACAACAGAAATTCTGAACTGGATTCCAAGAGACCACCGAAGACCTAGAAAACGTCCTCAAACTAGATGGGTGGATGAAATAAGAAAAGAGGTTGGGGTGACGTGGAAACGAATGGCCCAGGATAGACTTGTGTGGAAAGCATTTGGAGAGACCTTCATCCAGCAGTGGATAGATAATGGTTGAATATGATGATGATGATGATATAGAAAACCAGCGTCACTTGCTTTTGTTTGTTTGTTTGGATTTTTATGGCGCAAGAGCATCTGAGCTATACTGCGCCAAATTGCTTTCAAATCGTTAACTAGCAAAGAAAAATGGCACCGATAGAACAGCTCGATGTTCAAGTTAAAACATAATAATTAAGTGGTTAACAGAAGAAAAAACTCAGCGAGAAATTGCAAAGACGTTGTCTTGTTTCAATCCGCCGTTTCAAAAATTTGGAAAAATTGTAAAGAATCGAAAAGCGTGATGAACTTTCATCGTTGTGGCAGGCCTTGTGCAACTTCTACTCGTCAGGATCAAACTCTAAGAAAAATATGTAAAGGTATGATATTTTCTACGTCAAATCCAATAAATGATTAATGGAAAAAATATCTAAAGCTAACGTTTGTAATAAAACAGATAGAAAAACGTCTGTGGGTGTATAGGTTTTCACTTTTGTAAGGCCAAGGTTAAATCTAAACTTACAAGAAAAGAAATTAAGCAAGTTAGATTAAAATGGGGGAAAACGAAGGAAAAATTCGACTGGTCTGGTCTGGAGCGCAGTGATATTTAGTAATGAAGCAAGAATATGCACTGGTAGTGGTGATGAGGGTGAAACGTTTGTTTGGCGTCTAAGAGGAGAAACTATGAATGAAGATGGTATGAAGTTCCGCAAAAAGTTTCCTACATCTTTTGTGATCTTTGGAGTGGGGGAGTATGTCGTCCGAAGGTCCAAGTAAATTATGTATAGTAAATGGAACTACGAATTCGGAAGCCTGCATCGAGATTTTAAACGCCTTTCCCATTCCAACAATCGAGTATCGGTTTGAGTATGAGGAAGTTACCTTCATGGACGACAATGCCTCGTGTCATAGGTCTCGTTTTGTTAAAAATTACTTTTCGGAGACAAACACAAAGACTTTGGACTTGCAGCCTAATTTAAGAACCTAATTTAAGATCTGTGGTGGAAACTTAAATAACTTATCGTGAAGCAGCAGCTAACTAATAAAGAGGCATTAAGAATTGCTATTAAAAACACACGGGACAAAATTGATCGAGATGACTGCAGAAAACATGTGGAGTCCATGCCAAAGAGAATCTAGGCTGCCATCAAAGCCCCTGGAGAACATACGTGCTACTAATCAAATATACTTTAATATGATTCCATATTTTTTTCCCGTACTTCACATGATTCCATACTTTTTTCTCACGGTGTTGTGAGTTAAAATTAAATAATTTAAAAAATACTGCTAATTTAAATGACCTTTTTACATACAAATTTCAGAAACAATGTATATTTTTGTAAATACACCAATTCGATTTAATAAATTTATTTTCTTTAAAATACTTATCAATTTTTGTGAAATTTTGTAGACTATAGGTGTTGATTCCAAACTGTTTCCAGGGGTGGTATAAATAGAAAATACTAAATTAAAGCGATAATGGCATTTAACCACCTGGAGTTTGCTGTCTATTAACGATAAAAATGGCCTTTTCATACTTCATGGGATTCTGTACTTGTGAAATTTTTCCCCATTAAGGTACAAGTTTTGCTGTGGTAAACAAAAACGTTGGCCATAAAAATATAGATTGTATCACCCGAGAAACTGTATAATGTGACTTTTAATAACCGGCAATTAAACTAAGGCCAATTAACGACAAAGGTGGCTTTCTGACAAAATATAGTGTTCTGAGTAGTATTCCAGATTTGCAATGCAGTTGTTTTTCCCTTTAGATACACTAGTTTTGTTATACAGTAAATAAAATTATTCGCCATAAGCAGAACGCGAAACATGTATTGACTGCGAAACACCCGAGGCACGCTAAAATATTGGAATAAGACATTTGATAGCTGGAAGTTTGATGGTGAATAACGATGAATGTGGTCCTTCGAAAAAACACAAGCTCCAGAGTTCAGTGTTGGAACTATGCGGGCGTCTTTTATTTAAATACCAATTCTGTCGTGACAAACTAAACTATTCGCCATAAGTAGTCAGCAGAACGCGTATTAACTACTAAGCACCTGAGAAATCACTGCCGAAATGGAGTTTCGTCATTTTGTTGGTACTGAGATTTTAATCTTAAATACTAAAGCCGTTTAATAGATTACTTTTTTTGAAAATAAAAAATTTTTCTACTCAAGCCTGACCTAACCATTAACCAAAATACCATAAGCTTAGGACATCAGGAGAAGGTGGTGCACCCACAATAATTTTCTATGGTTCGCTTTATCATTGATTGTATAATGCGAAATGTGCCACAATAAATAGAAAAACTACAAGGCAACCTTTTTTTGTGAGTTTCGCGGTGCGGTGCAAGGACAGAAAGGGTCATTCTGCACCGGGACGCAGTGTTTCCCCAGAAAACTGAACATTCTATGGCCCAGTTAATGAACTCCCTGACTACAGTGAACAGTTCGTAATTAAATATTTTTATTCCATCATTAGGAGTCGAACCAGGGGTAACGGCGCGCTAGGCGAATGCGTTACCAGTGTGGTGGCGCTTTGCTGTTAATTGCTTTATCTGCATTAATTATAGAAGATGTGTTACATAAAATTAGTTTTAAGGATCTGATTAAAGACATCCTACATATAAAAACATGGAAAACATTTTTTTTTTTTCAAATAAAGTGAGAGTATACAAAAATAAACACTATTCGCCATCTTACAATCAGTTCCGTTCCATTTCGAAAAATAAAATTTTATTATGCGGTTTCTTTTTGTATGTATTTTGAATAATAACGAGTGTTCAAAAAGAAGCGGACCACCTGTTTGTCTCGGAAAATACGCATCGGCGAAGAAAAATGTGTTCAGAACCAAAGTTTAACAGCTTTAAAAGAGTTATTTAATTATGCTAAAAATGAAGCTGCCCTCTTCCCTCCTGTGGGTGGGACGGAAGCAACGTTAGAATTTCGAATGGGAACACAGATTTTTTGTTGAAAATTCTTATGCTATGGTAGAAATAAACAAATTTGGCATAACTTTTCCTTCGACATGCATTACTCGGAAGTTAGAAACGTTTTAAACTGCTAGCTATCACGCCTGCTTATTGTGCTCCACAGTTTATGGATAAGGTGAGAATGAGGGTTCCTTTGCTCCTCGCCATCGGAGCGCTCGTTTAGCTTGAGTCCCCTTGTATTTCACCATTGAATGTTTGCTTTGCTATTACAAAAATGTCCAAATTGATTCCCCTATACAGCTTCACAATGTGCCAATATGTGATAAATTGTGGTAAGTAGTAGTTTTAGACGCTTCCAACTTCTAAGTCGAAGGCAACGTTAGACAAAAGTTGTTTATTTTAATGAGTAGAATCAGAATCCACAATAAAAATGTCGATTTTCATTTGAATGTTTCACCTCGTCCCACCCACGAAGTGGTGGTAAGAGACGGCTTCATTTTTGCATAATAGCTTTCTTAAATCTATTAAACTTTGGCTCCGTACGTTTTTTTCCTCTGAAGAGTATTTTTCGAGATAATCAGGGTGTCCGATCATTTCGAACACCCTGCATGCAAGTGCTTAGCACCTCTCTAGGTTTTAATCTATCACTGATTAGAGTGACATAGCTAACCGATCATTAGCGTAATAAAGGTAGGAAATCCCAACGTAAAATGTGACTGAATTTGCCTTAAAGTAATAAACAGAAAAATGCCAGTGTCCCTAAAGATATGCTCTTAGGGATTTACTAACCATATGAAAAAGAAATCGGTTTCCGGTAGTCAAACTTCTTCGTCAAAATCCATTTTTATTATTTCAGCTGTCTCTTTAAAACCAAACTTACCAAAGTTAGACCCTGAACTATGTGTTAATTGTTATCCAACAAAATGGGACGACTTTGGAGGAAAATGATATGAAATTCAAAGTATTTATTTCTATGCCCAACGTAAACTGACGTAAACAAGTGAAATGAGTGAATGAATTTAAATGAAAATTAAAAATCTAAATCGGAACTTAGAGCAAATAGCCTAAAAACGGGTGAGGTGCCAAACAGCGTCATGCTTAAGTGGGTGCGAAGTGGACGGCCGCCTAGGGTCACTAAACAAATGCAGTGCAAGCACGAAGAAGTAAGTTTTTAGCTGCCCTTTCATACTTTCCCAAAGTATCTGGTCAATGGACCTTTCATATGTGAAGTTATATTTCCCTTAACGCTCGTGAAGCTTGTAAGTGGTGGCCAGAATAAATATACACGTTATTAGTCAAATGCGTTAGCATCAGTAGACTATGCACGCTATCATGTATTTTGTAACGGCTTTATAGAAACAGAGACCGTCGATTTCCGACAAAAAACGTACGCAAATTTCTGAGAAGCAGAAATTTATAATTACATTGTACTGGTTTTCTTTGTGTTTATAATGCGATAGTAGACCTAAATAAAACACTTTCATTTATCCCCATCATCGAAATTAAGCAAGAAATGACAAGTGCTATATATCCCTAGTTATCTTTGTTTAGAAATATTTATTTTTAATTTAAATTCACCATCTTCTCGTTACCTTTGGCATTCGGATCAGTAAGGAACTTCATTTTGTAATGCTAAACCCCTGTCCGTATTTTCTCGATGTGTCACGTAAAACATTTTTTAGGGTCGCTAAAATCTGTTTCGCCCAGAGTATCTAATGCCGTAAGTACTCTTGGGGCAAAATGAAACATTTGTCCGTAATCTAAAGAAACTGGAGGAGCACTTATCCTCCCTTAGATTACTTTTATTTTTACAATTGACAACATGATTTATCTATATTTTGGCATTAATCAATTATTATTAAGATGGCACCGATTCAATTTTATTCAACTTGGCTGCCAGTTTAAGGGTTTTTTGCCGAAACTTTTATTCTTTATGAATGTAGTATCTTTATGCTCAGCAGTATTTCATTAGGTTTTCAAAATGTTTAAAAGGAAACCTTATATATAAAACTTACTTCTTATTGGGAATAAAATATTAAAATTCTCAAAAAAATAAAAAAAATAAACTAAAGTCATTGAAAAGTTTACTATTTCTAGGCACGAAACCATTGTCACACGGACATATGCATATATGTACTGAGCAAACGAAGTTGTCTATAAATGCATATGCGTTTGTTTTCTGTGTAGATTTAACAAACAAGTTAAAATAATTAGCAACCATGCATGATATTATTACCCTTCGCAGGGATAACACAATTGCCAAATATGGTCAACACAGAAAAGCCTCCGGGGCGAGATTTTTGTGAGTTTTTACTCACAAAAATCTCGCCCCGGAGGCTTTTCTGTGTTGACCATTATTTGGCAATTGTGTTATCCCTGTGAAGGGTAATAATATCTTACATCCTCATATACGGAGAAAAATGCGTTTGTTCTTGTCCTCATTCGTCTAGTAGGTCAAGACACCGCGGGCTCAACGCGGGGACCCTGGTTCGAATCCAGGATGAGGACGGCGTCTCTTTTTCTCCAAAAACAAAAAGCTCTAGTTTGAGCTATATATATACGTGGGTGGCAAAAATTATTGTATATTAATTAGCAACAATACTACTTTATGATTGATTCTTGAACCCTCACGTGATTCATGAATCACTCTGTAGGTGTGTATCTTATATTTTAATTTAAATAGCTTTGTCTAACCTTTTGCAACAAATTTTAAATATTTACTTTATCCGCTTCTTTTTTTAAATTTGTGGCTCATTTCTCTCAATGGTAATTAGCTTCTTTAAAATTACGCTCTGGCTTGAATACTATGCTGTCTTAACATCATTGGTTTACTTTCTTTCAGGATAGTTATTCCAGAAAGGATTTAAAATAAACTGAACTAATTTTAAAAATAGCCGAGCGCAGATGAAATATTTCTTCAGCGGCGCTAAAGACCGACGTGGTTAATGGCGTAGAGTTTGTAACTTTCAATGGAAATAATACACATCGTAATGAGGAAATTTTCCGGCTTATTGCAAATAATTTATGGATATCGCATTCTCGTTATATTGCAGTATTGGTATGAGGGAATTCGTAAATATAATGTTATTATAATTAACTTAATTGAAGCGATTCATTAGCTAATGAAGTATGGATAATTTGACATAAATTGTCATTACTATTCAAATCGCGAAATTTCTATTCGAATTTAAATTTCTAGATGGATGAGTAATAATGGTTTAGGAATGAGCTATTTTAAGTAATCTTCACAATTAGTTAAAAATAATAGTCCAACGATTTAAATGACGAATAATTAGAAAATTCGTAATTTGAAAATTAATCAAGGCAATCAATTTTAAAAATAATTTAAGAGATTATTATATTCGACAAAAGCGAATTTAAGAGTTTTGAACTTAGTCTAAATTTGACCATTTAAAAAATTTTTTTGAAGATGATAGGATGCGCAGTCGTGGGAATGAAGTGAATGCGTTTCAAATCTAGCGCCGGTTGTGAAAGCGGGGTTCAATGAAATTTAGAAATGGATCGATAAAGTTATTGCTACACCTTTGATTTTGCCGCCGACTTCCATATTTTTGTGAGCGCCGCGCCTCCTGGCTATCTTGAACACTGACAATAATCCCTCTAAAGATACTGAGACTCTTTTTGCGATGCTATGCGTCCTCTATGTTCCATGTCGGCGTTTCTGAAAGTTTTGGCTGACGTCATGAAAATTCTCAATTTTATTTTCTTGTTTGAAATTTTTTAAGTTAATAAAACTGGTTTAATATTTCGGAATGCAGGTGCAATGCGTAGATCTAATCGATAGCTATCGTATCAAATTAAAACCAGTAACATAGCTACTCGGTGTCTCGAGTTACACCGATTTGAAATTTCTGCGGACGGTCAAATTGACCATTTTGCTCACGCCCTTGTTGACCCCTCCGCCGACGTTTACATTTTTTCCTGCCCTGTGCTTTCTGACCCTCTTAACTACTGACAATGGCATATCCCTAGATAGCTGCTGAAAATCCCTTTTTCGATGCAATGCGTCTTGAATACTTCATGTTAAAATTTGGCGCTAGTTTTGGTAAACATTTTGAACATTTTCAATTTTATTTTTTGTTTTTATTTTTCCATATTTTTTAAATCGGTTCAATGTTTTGGAATGCATAGGGTACACGTGGATCTAAACAAGGTCTATCGCTTGAGATCGAAACCAATGCCGTTGCGGCTAGGAGATATTAGCTATAATGATTGAAAATTCTCGCGAACACCTAAATTGACCATTGAGTCAAGCCACCATCTCCTAGCGTACTGCGCATGCTAGGCGGTGACTTTATATCTTGGCGGGAATAGAACTATATACCCGTTACAGTGACAGCAAAATCATTCCAGTCGGATTTATAGCTTCGGAATCATTCAATGATTTCCTACAGGTATGCAAACGTTACATCAAGGTTTCTGAGATGTCATCCAGTATTGGAGTAATTTTATAGAGGTATTCACGTTGAAAAGATTGATTCAAAGCAGCATGATTAAAAATTTGTTCTTACAGGAGTAAAAAAAAAATATTAAGGTTGCAATAGAAAAGCAAGAACTCTAATTATCAAATACAACAGAACCCCGATTACCGAAACTCTGCTTAACCGAAATCCCGGTTATCTGAAATTAGCTCGCTGTACATTTTTTTTAAACAGACGCTCCCGCTTTTAATGTTTCTGGTATAAAAATATCCATACCTATTGTACCCCGGTATTAAGTCTATTAAACCTAGTTGAACCAACTACAAATGGTTATATATAAAGATATACACTCGACCCCACATTATCAGGTCATGGATAATTAAATAACCCGTTTATAGAAATAAAATTTGTTTGGACCTTAATTATTTCCATAAGATCGAAAGCTAAATTTTCTCACTTTACTGAAATATATTTACAGGCCGTTCTCGAATATTCAAACAGGAACTGAATTATCTTCGCGTAAAAATCATTGGGCAAACAAGGAAAGAACACGCAGAGGAAAATGTTCCTTCATAAATGTCCTCCATCTCTCTGGTTGAAGGATTTTCAAGGACTTCCAACTGGGAAATGCAACACAAAATTTTGAAAGATTTCATTCTGCATAAGTAATGCAGAAATCATTTGTCTACAATCTGCTTCTCGTTAAAAATGCATAGATACGTATAGTTTCTGTACGTAGTAGTATTTTATAATGCTATTTCATGTTCGTTATGTGGACAGTCAAAACTGGTATACATTAAAACAACAAACTTGTATACATTAAAATAAATTGATATATATTAAAATAATAAACTAAATAAAATAACTGGTATACACTCAAATAACAAATATCACATTAAAATATACACACACACGTCCAAAAGTTAAGTTTAATTGCTGTGCATGTGAATATTTAAAGAATTCTAAATTGAAATCGAAGAAAACGTTATATGCGTGTGTAATTTGGTTACAGAAGAATATAACAATGAACAACAAGGAAGATATTGCTATTTTTTATTAGCCAAATAATAGGTTTGCAAGAAAATTGGGCATATTTCAAGTTTGAATATTAATGCAAAAGAAATATTAAAAAAAAAGATGCTAAAGTTTAATAAAGTGTGTGATTACCTATGATAATCAGACATGATGCACAATGATTTCGCATAACTTTGATGAAGATATTAATGACTTGTGTCCTCAAAGATTTCCACAGCTCACGATGAGCTGTTTTCAAATTTCGAACGGAGCTTGGTGTGGATGGGAGGGGGATAAGGCTGTAGGTCGTCCAAACATATTCAACACATGTCTATAGCAGTGTTTCTGAAAGTGTGGTCCGCGGCGGTTTATCAAGTGATCCACAGGATTATTACCCAATTTCAGAAAAAAAAAAAGAACTAAAAATCACCGTCGCGATTGGAATTTAGGTTCGGACGAGATTTCACTTACTTCTCATAAATATTACTTATTACAAATCTTACCTTTCGGCGTTTCATGGAAAGTTTGAATCCTTTTAATGCACCCATGCTGTTTACATTGCTTGATATTTTTTAATTGAATTAATAATGTAATTTTCATTGTACATTTGGCAAACAACTCACACTCTCTTTATCAAATAGCGTTACTCTAAAAATTATTTTGTTTCAGGTGGGTTTGGCAACCAACCCATATTTTAAGAACATGGTCGGAGATTTTAGAGATTTTCTGCCAAAAGCTGATGATTTTAAAAGTAGTAAAAGAAAAACCAACTTAAAAAGCTTAAAGTTTACCACAAAAAAGAATTAAAATTAACTGTAAATTATATTTCAAGTGATGAATAAACCTCTCCTGCCGGAAATCTTATATACGTATATGTCTGCCAATAAATGATATAAATCGAGGATTACTTTGGTTATGTCTTTCCTTGGGAGATGCGGGGGGGGGGGGGGGGGGGGTGTTTGACGGTGGCCAAGTAGGTCTTAACATTATTAACCATAGTTGGCTACTTTAATTTCAGGCATTATGTTTTTAATGGGGGGAAGAAATTCCCCCCCGATGGTCCGCAATAAAAGGAATACTTAAAGTGGTCCGTGAGCGACCACAATTTGAGAAACACTACTCTATATGATTACGATTAGGAGAGTTTGAAATCCACTGCATGTGCTGGATATCCACAATTTGAATGAATACGTCAAAAAGGACCACATGGGAAGGAGGCGTTATCATGAATATGAACACGTTATCATGAATATGAATCCAAGACAGACTACACCTTGAAACAGACGAACGGAAAGCTCAAGGACTTCATCTCTGATTCTTTAAACTTCAAAGAACCCCGCCTCAAAGACGTGGAGATCTGACAACCGCATAATATGATGACTGGTAACACAATGACTCAGTACAGCAATGGTGGATCCAGAAATCTTTCAAGGGGGGAGTAATTTGTTTAAAATTCCTATCTTTAGCCAAGTGTCTGGTAACTTTTATTTCATTTTTCATGATACAATCCCGCTTGAGGAGGGGGATGATCGCCCCTACTTGGATTCGTCTTTGATATTTTAAAAAACAGCGTCGCTAAAATGTTCGTTTGCTTTTAACATAGCACAGCAATCATGATTCCAGACATGGAAATGCATTTGTCCTCTTTCAAATTTTAATTTTTCGCCTAATAATTAAATTCTGCGAACTGATGCGACATGTTATATATATATATATCATCATCATCATATTCAACCATTATCTATCCACTGCTGGATGAAGGTCTCTCCAAATGCTTTCCACACAAGTCTATCCTGGGCCATTCGTTTCCACGTCACCCCAACCTCTTTTCTTATTTCATCCACCCATCTAGTTTGAGGACGTTTTCTAGGTCTTCGGTGGTCTCTTGGAATCCAGTTCAGAATTTCTGTTGTCCATCGTTGATCAGTTCTTCTTGCAATATGCCCAGCCCATCGCCATTTCAGCCCTTTTACTTTAACAATGATGTCCTCTACTCTAGTTTGCTCTCTCACCCAAGTGTTCCTTTTCCGATCTCTCCTAGTTATTCCAAGCATGCACCTCTCCATGCTCCTTTGCGTTGTCT
>QLNU02015003.1:172525655-172540536 GCA_006491805.2 Dysdera silvatica
ATATATACACACATTTTTTACAGTGCAGTTTTGAAAACAGATTACATTGACTATTTACTATACTTTTTGAGTTTAAGGATATTTAGAAGAATCAAAAGAAGCGCATTTATTCTTTGATCAACTTTTAACATTGAGATATAACATTTTGTCCATTTTAGACCATTTTAACATACCAGGACATAACGATTTTAGTTTTGCCATTCAAAACAATTCTAAATGTAGTTTTTGCCAATTATATGACCTGTTTAATTTTAACATTATATTTTCTCTCTAAAAATTTTTTACTTCGTGTGTGGTGATTTTGGTGTTCCGTAGAAAAACACTGATAACTACTAAGGGCGGGAAGAAACTGTTTTGTATTCTAAGTTATCCGACGGATTTTATTTTGAGATTCAAAAACATTACATCATTATATTTGTGAGATTAGTTGTACATTTGTGAGATTAGTTGTACATTTGTGAGATTAGTTGTACATTTGTGATATTAGTTGTACATTTGTGACATTAATTTTACGTTAGTGATTTCTGTTATAATAACACATATATCACATTGATAATATAATATAATGATAGAAATACGAATGTCAATTTAATGATTTGAATAATAATCAGGATAGATGCATAAATTTATTTAGTGAAGTGACACTTATTCACGAAGTTTATAAAGTGTAAGATATTATACTACATCAGATATTTTGATAAAATAATCTAATATTTTATTAAAGGTTTCCATACTGACTGTTAGTTCAACGTTAAAGTTAGATTTCAGTACACAATTTTTCATAACATCTAGCTTTTTCATACCTAACCTTTCACCAGTGCATAATTGTTATATATATAATTTGAAGCACAAAATATTATCAAGTGCGTAGAAGTAAATGTACAAAACATTTTACAAATTTTTGTTTATTTTAAGGTAAAATAAATGTATGTAAAGTAATTTTATTGAAAATGTTTTTCTTGAAAGTGATTGTATTGAAAGTAATTTTAATACAACCGTGTCGCTTATATTTCAGAAGCGTTCTCTTCCAGCTCTTTCATAATTTTTGAAATAAATCGATTAGTTGGATAGTCATTCCCTTAACGTTTTCGGTAATATAATGAACACAATGCGAAAACTACGAGAGTTTTTATAATTTTTGCTTTAACTTTACCTTAACACTATTCTAGGTGGATTACTTGATTCTCGGATAATTCGGTGGTACTTAAACATCGTGTTTTATTAATAAAAGAATTTCCAGTACTTGTTATAGCAATAATATTACAATGAAATGTACAATTTACGATTTCTACAATAATACTTATGAACTCATATTACCAGAAAATTTTATTTTTACGTTTAAAAAATTATATATGGATGAGTACATTTTTTTCCAAAAAATATTACCTAATTAAAATTAAAAATTCTAGTAACTTATTTCAAATTCCATATAGTTGAGTAATTGTTTACTAAAACATAAATTCTACTCATATTTTCATATTCAATTAATTAAAAACAAACACGCATATAATTTATAAGACTCAACTTTAATTGCAAGAAAAGAAAATTAAAATATGTATTGATTGTTGAGCACTTCATTATAAAATAATTTTTATGCATCAATGTGAGTTCTATCTTTTTAAAAAGAAATAAGTGAAATTTGAAAGTGACAAACATCTTTATTTTCGAAATACGTTTAAAATTTTACTATTTTTAAATTTTAATTGAATGTTGGAGAAATAAATATCCAAGAAACTTTTGAATAGACTTTTCAATCTTCTATCAGATTACTACTCTAAACAATGTCAGATATTTTTAATCTGTTTATGCATCGAAATGATTTACCCTTTTAATTAGTGATAAGAAAAATTTTATAAAATATAACTGATCCTTCAGGGATATTCGCAGATGTACAAAAAATGTTTTATAGAAATCTATAATGCCAAGAAAACTCATTTTTCCTGGCATATGCTTTTTGAATTCCCGCTGTTATTTAATCTTTCTGTTTAAATTGGATCATTTTTTTTATCTTCAGGTCCAAAAATGCCTTCATAAGAAATATAAAAATTCTTATAGTTCAAATTGAAAATATTCTGATTTTTCCACAATAAGTACAAATACGCGATTTTAAAACTATTCGCTAATTTATTTTTTCTTTGAAAAAACATAAGAGCAGGTGTGTTTCTTTTCTAATTTATTAGAAGACAGGATTTTCAAAATCCATTCAATGATACAAGGCTAAAAGGCTTAAAAACATGTTTTGCAAAGCCTCCTAAAAGGCTGCTTTTTTCCTAGTTTTAGAGCTCACGTCAGTGGCATATTTGTTTATTATAAGGACTCCGTAAGCTCACAAGAATTTTCACATGAATACAAGTAATAAAAAAATTTGTCCAATTTCTCAAAACGATTTCAAATTTATGGTCCACGTATTTATATGTGTATTTTACATAGATTTCATTTCGGCTAAAATAAGTTACTTTTTTTTTGCAAAAAAATTTAGAAAAAAAATTTAGTTGAAGTATTTTAATAAAATTCGCAACACGTATTTGTCGAACTGATTTTAAGGAACTACTGTTACTTTATTTTCAGAATGCTGATCATGTTCGCCGTTTTTTCCCTTTATTTTAGAAGGAGAAGTTTAAGATGAATTGAACTACTTAGGCTTTTTGAGGAAATGCAAATACAATAATGGGTGGATGGGGTTATCCATCAGAGCGATGAAGTTCTTTGCGCTTCAGTTCTCTTGCTTGGAAGTCTTAACAGAAAAGATCCAAAACGTAATTAACGAAAATCATAGCTTAATAAAAAATAATTAATAAAAAGGGCGCGTTGCCGTAGTTTTGAAGTAATGATATCAGGAAATATAAAATTAGTTCTTTACTAATTTAGCAGAATTACTGGATACATTATCTAATCGTGTAAACTAATTAAAAGTAAATTATGATTGTTACTTACATCGCATTATTTCCATTTAACTTATTTAAAATATTCTGTATATGGAGCTGCTTTTATTAGCGGCTGATGAAAACGGACAAAAAATAAAGTTGCAATTTAAAATTAACTTATACAGTCGAACCTGGTTAAAACGAACACAGGACGAATTACTTTTAATACGAACAGTTTTCGGAAGTCCCGTCAAATTGTATAGGAATCCCCATGTTATTTTTACCATTAACACGAACGCGGTTAAGACAAAATACCGTTTACCACGAACTGATAATCAATGGCGCTTGGAAAATTTTCTCCGCTTAACACGAACAAAATGAGCTTTATAAGATCAGAGCTTCTCATTAATAATATCAACATGCTGTAATTACCAGATCAAACGTGCGGGAGTGAGTGGCGGATTTTATATACAGTTGCCTAGCAAATATTTCCTGTTTGCGTTTATATGCGATTAGAACCGATAAAATCTCTCAATGAACAACGTACAGTAGTATGTCAAAGAACACCGAAATACTTAAGGCCGTAAATGGCATGGTAATGCCCTTGTCAAATAGTAATCTCTCGGTGGTCTAGTGAGATTACTGTTTGACAAGGGTATTACCATGCCGTTAAAGGTCCCAACTATTTCGGCGCTCTTTGAAATATTATACGTTAGGATGCTGTTCATTGAGACATATTTTTCGGTTCTACTCTCATGTAAACGCCAACAGGAAATATTTGCTACGTAGTTGCATATAAAATTCGCTACTCCCGCATGTTTAATCTGGTAATTACAGCATGTTGATATTATTAATGAGAAGCTCTAATCTTATTCAGCGCATTTTGTTCGTGTTAAGCGGAGGAAATTTTCCAAGCGTCATTGATTGTCAGTTTGCTGTATGCACTAAAAAAGCAGGAATGTATGCACTAAAATACCTCAAAATACGCATTTACAGGTTTATTCAGAGCCCGCGCTACGTATTATATAGCTCAGGACAAACACGTGTTTTGATGCCTCAAAAATTAGATATTTTTTAAAATAATCTCATTTTGCCGCCCCTAAAAATTATCGCTCAGGACGAATGTCTAGTCAGCCCCCTCTTGGCGTCGGCCCTGTTTATACGTACTTAAAATCAATAAACATGCACCTATAATGAATAACTATACACTTAAATATTATGTAACTTACTTGAAAATCATATTTCTCGCGTTTTAAAACAAATGGGTTTATTATTAACTGCCGAGTAGAAACATTCGATATACACAAAATGATGTGCTTTATACAGTGCAACTTTATTACGGAATATCAGCTGTGTATCTTGATGTTCTGAACAGTTAAGCTCTGTCTTCTCTCATTCCATAGTACTTCAGTGCCTTTCCAGAGCCATGAGGGTTGGAATTATTAATGCGAATTAACCAGTTGTGTGTTGCATTTGTCTAATTATAGGGGTTATTGGACAGCGTTTATAAGGTTTTCAAGATTTTGTATTACGAATAGTTTATATCCGTGACAGACTGTCACTCATTCTATCGTTGATAGACAATGGTGTGGAATTTTACCCTATATGTAACCGTTTGCTTTAATTTCACTTTAAGGTAACTTCCAATCTAGTAGAATAGAAATAAATCTTCGGTTTCCAAATGAGCCAAGTGGCTATAATTCATCTGGAATTACACTTTGGACATAATTAAGCGTGTGCGTTTGAAACATCTTTTACTTTTCTGCTTTGATGAGGAGAAAGTGGAAAGTTTAGCTTTAGCGTTGCGGAGAAATTGTTCCGATAAACGAATAGTAAGATATTTAATCTTACTAAAATCCTTAAAATATGCATTTACTCTGGAAATTTACGGTTTTTATACATTTATACGCATTGACGCTAAAAGGGGCTAAAATATGCAATTTTCTATGCATTTGTCTATGGTCTGGGTTCTATTAATCACTATGCTTCGTATTCTGACGAAGACGCTGACCATTGTGCCACTTCAGACCAAAACATGTTAGTGTGATAAAGGCTTTCACTGCACGTCATTTTGTGATGAAAGAGGCAAATTCTGGGACTTCTTTAAAAACTGTGGGAAGAATTATTCTTGACGATATTTTCTTAGATAGGAAGCGAAAACAATCTGCAATTACAGAATTCTTTAAATGTACTACTATAATTTAATTTTTTTCTTGTCACGGTACGTAATCTGAAAAAATAGACATTTACTAAATAAATATTCACTAAATCATAATATGTAGCGTACATATGGTAAAACAAGGATTTTTCAAATCCATCAACTACGCATATTATCCACTTTAAAGGTACGTCTACTTATATATTGTAGTTTTTATGTATTACAAAACGTGTATGCCATAATAAAATACAGCTGAGGAAATATTTTAAAGTACAGTAATAAACTACTAACATATATGTAATAGCAAAATATGTATATATTAACCAGAGATGGAATAAATAACTTAGTAATGCGATTCTATCCCACCTTTTACTGATAAGACGAATTACTTTTAATACGAACAGATTTTTTGTTCCCTTTGGTGTTCGTCTTAACGAGGTTCGACTGTACCGTTAATTTTAATAATGATTTTGTTGTAAATGATTTATGGACGCGCAAGAAGTAGTTTTAATATTTACATAGTCTTGACATCTGTTTGCATCCCACCAAACCATCAGTCAACAAATTATTAATTACAGTTACACTAATGCAACATCCAGGGTTGTGCTTAGTGGGTGTGAGACGCCACAATGTAGGGAAAAGGGCTAACGCCGAAAACACGGTCCTGGCAACCTCTTTAATGATGCGCAGCACTTGTATCATCAAAAACTGCACATAAGTTTAATGAGTTTACTCTTACCCTTTTCTTTGAAGAGGATACGTTTATTTCATGTTGATGCTATAGAATAAGGCCACAAAACGTATGTCTCTATATAATAACGATATAGAACATTTTAGTTTGTTCATTGCTAAAACTTGTCATACGTACTATTATATATTTTCTAATTTTTCGGAAATAACGAAATAAAAATTTAAGCATTACTTATATATCCCCATTATATGGTTAATAAAAAGCCGTATGTATCCTATGTATTTTAGATTTGTTATATTTCTAACGTTGTTAAAAGTAATGTGTTGTACGTTAATGTTTGTATTTTAAAAAACCGCAGTTCTCTTCTTCTAAATATGTATTGTACGTTCCTTTACAAAGATGAAAAAGCGTTTTCATATGTTCAGCCAAGAATTGACTTAGAACTTAGGCGATTTTTCAATACAACGTGTTTATTTACATTTTACTTCCAGAAAGTAACATTTGGTAAAAAATGCTTTAGAGCACTTTGATTTTAGCTCTCTTGCACGTTTATACATATTTGTACATATCATAGATACTCCGCTACAATCACAAATCATCGAAATGCAAGTTCCGAGGAAGCAATCTCCAAATATTTGTAGTGAAAATCCTTTAGAATAGGCAGATTAAAGCACATCGAAGGTTTGCAAAGATAAAAGTCAACAGAACGCCTTCTGAATTTAGTCAGAGCCTAACTGAAGCGTAAACAAATTTATAAATGCCTTCAGATAAAAACTGTCAAGTTTTCAGATTCGTGACTTTAGCATAATGTTATCTATACGTGCACATACTTTTATATATGAGCATTTGAACGTGTGTGCAAATGAACATGTGCATATACGAACATGTACACTTATTTATATACTCACATAAGATTTTAATTAATAAGACTCATTAATGGAAAGCGATAAATAAATGTTCAGAGAGGTTACTGTTTGCTACCTTACTTACAATTGCTGAACTGAAATATATATATAAATGACAGTTATTAATTTATCCATTTACACCTGCAGCGTCTGAATAAGTGTGACGCGCTATACTACGATTAAGCAGAGCTATGATGTAACCTAGATGGGATTACTTCCTAGTATAAATGTAGCATTATATATACACAAGCTCTCTCTCTTTTGCTCTTCAGCTATTGAAATAATAAAATTCTATCAATGATCTTCCATAGTCACCCCGACATTCTTCTCTTGCAATAGTCGCACGAACATTCTAGCAAGTGGCTTGGCGTTAAATAAATTTTATTTATTTTCGATATGTAGTTATGTTTCATTAATTTTATGTTGATTATAAATAAAGGTTGAGGTTTGTTAAACTGCTTAACTTCAGTAATTTCCACGTAATATTTCGCAATACAACCGTTTCTAATGCAAACGCATGTTTTTACATATGACCGTGAGCCATAGCCTAAAAGGGGGATCCAATACATCCGATTTAGAAAAACAAAGTGGTATTTATATAACTATGAAAAGATTTCCTAAGTATTGTTCAGCAATTTTTCAACTTTTGATTTCAGGACAGCCTAATTGAAGAGTTAATATGTTGGATAATCTAGCTACACTTTGAAAAGTAATATTCTAGTTAATATATTTCTGATATTAGCTAGTACACTTCTGATATTAATTAGTACACTTTGGACATTATAGTACACTTTAGTTTTGCTTTCTATTGCTTTATACCATAATTGACTATAACGAAGTTTTTTTCTTTTATTTTTCACTAGAATTCTCCGATCTCCATATTTTCAGTAGACAGTAACTGTCAAAATTTTTAAAGCATTATTTTACCATTTCTGCGACGTTGCCAAACTTAGACAAAGGCATTGCAACATCGCAAAAGAATATATTCAAAATTGCTTTTTGTCCCTGAAGCACTTCTATGGAACTAAGTACTTGCCAGAAAAATCATTTTTGGCCTTTTGTGAGAAAGATAAAGTACGAGAGAGTCTTCCTTGTAATTGTTCCCATTTGTTGTTGTAGAAAAAATTTGGTAAAATCTGGTAAAATGGCTCAAACCCAGAACTAAACTTGACGTGCTAAGACGGAAGCAGTCTTCATTCTAACATGAATTATTCGAGACGACTAATAGAATAAAAAAAATTTATGAAATCACTAAAATAGAAAAAATGGATATAATTTGAGTTCTGTGATTTTTTTTAAACTTCTAGTTTGTTGCATGCACAATAATATAGAAAATCTATGTGAAAATGTTCGCATGGTTCTAGAAGAACTTTTTTTATCATCATGTTTAGTATAAAAGCAAGTCATGAAAAACACAATTCTGAACAAATCACATTTAAAGTTTTCAACTAAAAGTTATTTTGGGTTACCCGCCGATTACAAAAACTGTCATCTCGCAACTTCTTCTCAACATAGATGAAAAAGCGGCTTCTGATAACTAAGGATGTGGACATTGAAAAAGTAAAACATATCAATTTTTGGTCGAAATCGGTCATTTGAACTAGGTCAGTTACCTTAAAGAAAACATGGCGTATGTACGTAAACAAGAAACTTACAAATCTGCTTTGGCCAAACACGCTTAAGAAGATATCCACAAGTTTTCCTTCGACAAAATTCATTTAATCGTAAAAGTTCTTGCTCCATTAGACCTTGATTTTCCTTTTGGCCTTCCGTATCCTTGAAAATTTCGCAATCACGGTTAATAACTGAATTCCATTTAATACTTTTCCTCCCTATCTAGAGAAACATGTTTTGTCACATTACAAGAGACGCAACTACTGATCCGTAGCCTGTCTCCCCGGAGTAAATTTGCGGCTAGTGAGTCCGGCAACAGTTTATTCTATATAGTATAAATTCATTAGTGTTTTAACTTTTATAAAAGCCTACAATCGTGTGTGTTTATTTTATTAAATCGGTTTATCGTATTAAATGGTTATAGATATCAGTTCTGGACGAAAGGAAAATGTACGCAATTCTGCATAAGTAATTGGAGTTAAAAGATCTTCGTCGCTCACTATGATTGTATGAATGTGTGTAGGATTTAGATGGTGAACTAACAGAATCACGTTAGCTTGAGGTTTTGGAATTACGTCTGAATTTACCACTAGGAATATGGGGTTAACTCGAGAAGAAAAAATTAAATAACATCGTTTTTCAATTTTTTGGTCACATGTGTTATGATGTATTTATTTTTGAGCTTCTAATTTAACTGCAGCTATATAACACTTAAGATTAAAGAACTATTTGTGTCATATGGCTGGCCGTCAGAAGCGTTGTGCATATTGACGTTGCCACAAAACTCTCCACCATTGAAAGTTAGAAACTTCCATTAAATCCTAATGGATATTTTTTCACCACATTGATGTTATTCACAATTTTATTGATGCAGTCCCAATGTTCTTATATTTCGAATCAGAACGCCTTTTTTATACCAAAAGGTCCGAAAATAGGAATGTTTATATCATAAAGCCAATCACATTTCTCCGAAATGTTTTATGGACTTTTTCGATTGGTAGTAGGAAGCGGTTTTATGTATCTCCTAATTTAAGTTCACTATAGATTTATTAAGCACAGGCTATATGTGATTATATATCAAAGTAACCAAATTTTTTAATATTATGCATTATTTTGTAGATATGAAAATCATAAGAAGCATTGAATAAGGTTTACCCATTCGGAAAACGTAATGTTTGGGATAACTCCAATGAAAATTTGAAAGTTTTATCAGTAGCTGTTTCAATCAAGAAACACGTTGATGCCTTCGAACAGTGATTTGAATTCTAATAAAGGAAAACAAAATAGCAAAGCTCCCAGGCAACACGAAACACGCATGTGTAAAGTTCATAACGTCTCGAAAACGTTACTAATTTTTTCTGCCTTTAGCGCAGAAGACATGGCAGTAGTTTTTTCGCCTCATTCGAAATCACTCCAATTCGGTTACTGTTTGAGATTTATTAAGATTTATTCCTTCCTTCCTTCCTTTCTCTCCATCCCTCCCTCCCTTTCTTATTTTCAGTTTTGTACAGATTCTTGCTGATTTGCATTTTTATTTCGGTTTCAAATCGCAAAATGCAGCTTTTTTATTTTCTGAGACGGCCATTATTTGGTGGAAGAGAAATAATATACTCAATATGAAAAACTTCAATGTGGTTTGAAACTTCGATAATCTAATTTCAACTTACTTGACCAAATATCCTAAGTTTCAAGTTACGTTTTGACAAGCAGCTCTAGAATTTTTGTACGTAATATATATTATTGGTTGTAAAAAAATAAAAAGAATTAAGCCTTCTAATTTCACTGATAGTTTTACATTTGAAAAACGACTTTGGTTTTTGACATGAAGTCGGGAATAAATTATTTGATTATGTGTAATTGCATCAGATTCACAGAGAAAATGATGCTGTTACTTATGATAAATGATGCTGTTACTTATGATAAATGATGCTGTTACTTATGATAAATGATGCTGTTATTTAAGAGATTTATTTGACGATAATAAAATTATCTAAAAGTAAGACTAAAAATGGACATTCCTTGTCGTTAACAAAAAAGTGATTTAGAGGGTAAGTTCATTTTTATCCCAAGGACATAACCCACACTCGTTCAAAACCAAAAAAAAACTCACGATGAGTTGAGTAGACAATGTTTTTTTTTTGGGGTTGTAATTTTTTCAGAATAAACCACACACTTTTAAAATTTCCTTATTTTTATAAGCGTAAATAAAAGAATACAAGCTTGACTAATTTTTTTCTGAAAATATATAAAACTATCACCGAATTAAAGAGAGGAGAAAATTAGTGAAACCAATAGAATAAAACTGTTATAAACTTACAGCAAATGCACTCAACAACAACAAAAAAATGATTCCTCGTACTAAGACGGACACTGAAAGTGAATGAAACTTTACGTGTGTATGATAGAAATAACGATGGTAATAAGTTATTTTCATACCACAGAAAACGGGAAATGTAGCGTAGCAAAACAGTATAAAGTTTCTTTCAGTGTCTTGTAAAGGCTTGATATTTTGCTTAGATACTTGCGGCAAAACGGACGGGTATGGAATTATGGAGATACTATATGCTATCTTACTACAGATTTGCCCAGAAATATTAAAAAATTGCTTCTCCATATCGCACACATTTATAGATGACCTCAGCCGCCGTCTCGTGTGTTCTCATAAATTCTATGCGGGTAACAAATATGAAGACCGTTTGAGGCTCAAGAAGTGTAGCAACATGATACAAATATTTCCTAGAAATCATAATTGTGTATGCATGTGTTTGTGTGCGGGTATCACTTTTTGAAGATTGTTCTTTGCCAACCTGACATGACAGAGAGCGCATACGGATGCACCAGTTCCTAAACGTATATCTGTGTTATCAGTTTGCTTCGTATCGTTACCAATAGTGACTAGCATACGAGATGGCTATCTAGAGCGGCACGTCAGCAGTGGAAGCAAGTCACTCAACAGTGACGTTGAGAATGGAGTTTTCACCAATGGTCACCCATAGTTCGTTTGCAAATGGAAGCAGGATTTGTCGCTAAAGTGGAAGCCTTGCCAGTGCATTCTACTCTATGTTTCTCTGACAGGGTACCACCGCAAACGAAACCATCGATATTGGAATGTTAATGGCAGAAAGCCTAAAGGACGCCGTGAAATCACATTTCTGCTTTATTATATATGAAATTTCGATTACTACATACCTTGCTCATGTACATTTATAACCTGAATTTCGAAGGTAAAAGAATTCTTTTCGGTGAAAACCTTTTTATAATATAGTTATATTCAGTTAATTTGGTGTTCATTTGGATCAAATATTTGCTCAGGAAAATGTCTTGTCTTTTGGAAAAGAAATTTTTAGTTTATATTATATAATTTAGTATATGGTTTGAAATCGTAGAATTTTGAAACACATTTACTTTTTTAAAAAAATACGGAGCAGAAATTTTGAAAATAATTAATTTTATTATAAGGTATCCGTTTAATATCATTAAAGACTATTTAATTACATACACCAAAGGCTACTTCATGGGATTAACCGGGTAATAATAATGTAAAACACAATATAAATAAATTCCAAAGCTAAGAGTGATACTATCATCGAGCACATTTTCTTTACATTTTTTCTAGTTCTACAATCCCTGAAGGATCTAAACCGCATTTTAACTCCCATTGCAGATTTTAATTTATCCCCCAATGGATGAAGTAAGACACCTATTTTTAGTGTCCTGTCGATAGATTTTTCAGTATTTACATCAATTTTTTCATGTAAAGAGTTTTTCATATCCAAAAGCTTACTCGACTATCGTTGATATAAATTAGATATCTCATCATAAATATTACATACCTGTGACTCCAAGTTGGGTGATGATCCGGTGAATGTCTATGAGGTATGTTTTGGCATGATTCAGTATTAAGAAATCGGTTTTAAATATTCAGGCCAAAATAACATGAGCAAAGTAAATATTCAAATTTTAGATAGAAGTAAAACAAACGGAGTTCCCATAGTTCTAACTTAGTATTGAAAACGGGAGAGTGAAATATTACGACTGTTCAATTTGGCCACCTAGCGGCGATCTATATTTTTCTTTGCTATTTGTCCTATCTTCCTTTTAAAGGTATGTGGGTTTTTTCATTCCCACTTAAACAGTTCCTTGAGCGGAAATTAAATGTAAAGTACTTACATTTTTGTTGGATGTACAGCATCGTAAATAACTACATGTTGATAAGATTCATTTTATCCATTGTTAAGTTGAGAAGAATATGCACTTTTTAAACACCAATTCTTTATTCACACGAATTAAAAGGTTATACAGATATTTCATTTAATAACGTAAGAGGTCATTTCGAGCTATGCCCGGCCGCGCTTACAGTCAGTTCCAGACCAGATTTAAAGGCATTCTCCTTGAGTTTGTTGTATATTTCTTATTTATAGTTTCGATACATCCGAAACTTTATCCAATGGGACTATTGGAATTTTAACCAATGGGAAGAGATGTTACGGGAGCCAATGAAATCTTTTATAGATCCATATGGACCATGTACGCCATAAGTTCAATGCTTTGGTTATTACATATTGAGCGCGTGTACAAGACTTTCAAGCTAGCTGCTATTATATATTTAAATACATTGGAAAAACGAAATATTTAATACTATTGGATCTTAATTAATTTAATTTGGTTTAAGGGCTTTAACTTTTATTTAAAGGCATAACACTATTTATTAATTTTTATTATCTATATTTTCTTTTTAGATCTGTTATTTTATATTATCTATATTTTCTTTTTAGATCTATTATTTATATTATCTATATTTTCCTTTGAAATTTACAACTTTTTGTTATCCATATTTTCTTTTGCAATTTATTACTTTTTATTTATTTCTTTGCCATCTAATTCAGCCATCTTTTCCTGCAACGTCCTACTTTTGTCTCTTTCTAGATTAGTCCTCACATTTTTCTTAACTCCCCTGGTCATTTTTATTAATTCTACATGTCCTATCCATCCATGTATCCTTTCCCATTTTTTCTAAAAGCTGCAGACATTTATACAGATGATATATTTTGTTGTATTTTTTCCCAATTCTCTGGAACGTTTCTTCACTTCTCTACACCGTTTTAATGGACAGTACATTTTCATATAATTATACATTTTCATATTTTTTTTATCAGTGTATTTTTCACAATTTGCTTTCATAACTTCTTTTTTAAGTTTTTCCCCTAGATTCTGCAATTTTGTTTCTCTAGCAAGTCACTCTCCATATCTTGACTCTATATAAAACTACGCATATTCTTATTGTTTTATGGGGCATTACAGTAGCTTTCTGATTAGGTATTTACCTGGTGTTCCGATAATCTAGGTTTGACTCCCAGAGGTGCCAGAAGAAAACGTGCCAAGAACGAAGAAAAGTGCCAATGTGAAGAAAAGGTGCCACACTTACTGACTAACTGCACACTGTAGCCTGGGGTTAATTCCCAATACGCTAAGAGGGGGCCAGTTCTTCAAAAACCATAGTGTGCGTCCACACATGCAACAGAGCACCGTATCGTAACACCCTCCGTAACACTTCCCCGTCGCTTTAAAGGAATATCACGGAGCTGTATTGCACCCCATGATCGTGTATCTGGACCGGTTTACGAACAACAGCGTTTTGTCAGTGTAGGCTGGATATCGGCGTGAACTGATGGGAAGCAGTGCTGTTACGCGATCATGATACGCGGTGATATTCGTCGTGTATCATCATCGCGTAATACGGGATATTACACGACGATGCTCTGTTACGGCGTTCTGTTGCGTGCCTATACACACCCATAGATTTACTGCCATTTAGCAGAGTAGTGGTAGTACATTCGTCCACCATACCATGAACTCGGGTTTGACTCCTAATTGTGTTTCGAAATAGCACAATTACCAAATAAATGGTGAACCCTAAAAAGCCTCTGTGGCGGAACCCTGTCCTAATGTGGTATCGTATCAATGGTATCTACCCACCGTATTCCGGGCTTGGTGCCCTTTGTAGAGAGCATTCTTCGAAAAGCTGTAAATCCTGGAGCATCATAACCATATTAGTTTTAGCTTTCGTGATATTCGCAGAACTGAATAGTTTCTGAAAAGCAAAGTAGCACCTGCTACCCGCTGTTGTTTTTGTTTTGATGTCTGAAATAATCGCATTGTCTTGTTACAATAATTTTAAATAATAAATCCTCTGCCCTCTTTCGAAGCCCCTAGTTTAGTTTTTGGTTTTACAAGATGTTTACACCTTGGGACCTCCTTTCTTATTGTGCCATACTCACATATTTGGCCCTGTGAGTAATACTCACGGAGAATTGACTTTATTATCAAGTTTCAGTTATTTTTGTGAAAGCGATTTGAGAGGAGCTGAATTTTTTGCCTGCGATCATGAGGTTAACATTTACTTTGCCAACACAATAACTAATACTCATATTAATAGAAGCAATCCCAAAAATTTTTAAGAATCACATGAATACAGATGGAATAGATGGAAAATAATAATACACAAATTAAAAAAATGCTACTTTATTTGAAAGTTCTACAGAAATACATATAATTACCTAACATCCTACGGAAATGTTTAAAATATCCCAGGTCCTTGGGAAGGAATCAATATCAGCGATTAACCCTGATCGATAAAATCAAGATTGAC
>QLNU02015003.1:172553613-172566638 GCA_006491805.2 Dysdera silvatica
ATAATGTTGAAAAGCATCCGGACCATCTAAGTTGAATTTCTTTTCCTCCGTGAAAAGTACCTGCAACCATTTATCGTTCCACTCCATGTGTCGTCGAGCCTAGTTTAAGTGTTCCTGTTTGTGAACTTGGGTGAGAGATGGTTTGCCTTTTTTTTTCCGAAAAGATAAATTTTTGGAATTAGAGAGCACATTCTATACTGTCCAACATTTAACTGGGAGCTAACTAAGGTCGTTTCGGACTTTTGCAGCAGACTTTCTTGTGTTACTGGCCTCTCTAATAATGTTCCGCTTATCTCTTTTACTCAGTTTTAGCTTCGCTCCCCGTTTTTCGAGTGGATCCTTTTGGGGTTTCTTTTTGAAAAGGCCCCTATAGTACTCCTTGGACGCTGAATAAGCTGACAAATTTTGAAAATGGATTTTCCATTTCATTTAAAAGCCACAATTTCCTCTTTCTCGAAATCCGTAAGTATTTTCCTTTCTGACATGACTACAAACGAGGTTTTCGCATAAACCTGTTCACACGGGTATTTATACGAACCTACGCATCGAAAGAATACAATATGCAAATTTTTTAGCGCCTGCACTGCCATCTGTTAGTCAGGAATGATAGTGTCCCTTAAATTAACAAACAACATTTGTTACATAAATTTGCATTTTCCCCATTTATGTGACGATACATTGATATAAAATTTATTTTTTTACCAGAAAACACTGTTTCTCAGCATTCTTCAAAACCCTATTCGCAGTTTTTGTATTTTTTTTAGCATTTACGTAAAAATATCAGGTGTCCACTAAAATACCAAACGCACTGTATATACATATATATATATAATATAAGCCTCAATAACAAAATATAAGTTCATATTTTATATGGCTTATATGTAAATAATAATAATTATTATACTCTATCTTATTAACATAGTCAGAATTTTCAGCAGTGATATCATGAAGGACCTCGGATTACAAAATATGCAACCTTAATTATAAAAAGGTATGACCATTTATTCTAAAGGAATAAAAATTTGAATATATGAAAATGATAAAGATTTCCAATTAAAAAAACTTATAAATACATAGAGATACTCGAAGCAGATAATATTTTGTATGAACAGGTCACAAAATAATCAATGTTTTAATAAATAAAACGTGATTTTAAAAATTCTTGTCTAAGCTAAACGAGGAGGCCATATCATCAAGTCCTCTTATAATTAAGGAACATCTGTTACCAGATATATCGCATAATTTATTGACAACGACCAAGCTGAAATACTGTGAAATTTTTAATCCACACCTCCAAGCACTTTGTCCATAATACACGGGAGAAAACACTAGTGAAAAAAAGAATGTATACATAAAAAGGGCCCATGCCGGACATTAAAGAATTGAAAATATAGAATTAGATAAGATCACCAAATACAAATAATATCTGCAGATAGAAATAAAAAGGCTTAAGTACCGTTCAAGTATTACGTAAGTATGTTTGGGAGAGAGGATTGACATTTACTTAGTTTTTCTGAGGACGCAGAGGGAGCAGTCTAGATCACGCTAACGTAAGACACAGAAAATAATAAAACTAGTATATAGTCACGGAGTGACAACAGACTCAACAGAACTGCAATGCTTGAATTCAGCGCTATCTTACGATTTTCATGGCCCTAGACCGGAAGTATAGAATGGTAAATGCCACTAAAATATGTGACACTTCAATATTTAGTCAGTAAATCATGTTTTTCTTCAAAGTACATTATTTTAACATTTAGGTTTATTAGTTAAGAAAATTTATAGAACAATTGAAGGGCTTCGGGCAACATAGTGATAAGCCACATTTTTCAAATTGTTCAGGAGAGTGACTCCATTCTTATGTTTCAAAAAATTCCATAATTTTAATGAGTTTTCCAATATTTGAAAGGATTTTTTATCATAAACTTTTAAATATTAAGCACCCATTCCGGTGAAGGCAACAAGTTCCTCTAACTGAGGTTTCGTATCTAAAAATTTGATGACAGAACTGCATATGTCGTCGCTTCCTCTATGCCTTGTCTCCTCACCCCATACGAACATATAACCGTTCTCATTTCCGCAATTGTGGATTCCAAAGTTGTACAACCACAATTCTTTGCAATAAAATGCAGGTCCTGATGTTAATTTTGGAACCGGTAGGGCTTGTAGCAAATCAAAACTTATCACAAGCTTTTTGGAATTGCCGAGTTGGGATTCGGTTTTCAGGAGGTCCTGCATAGCCTTTGCTTTTGTTTGATGGAATCTTAGCAGAGTTTCGGCAGCTTTTGCTTTATCATTTTTCCCTTGCAATTGTAATGCTTCTATATTAATTTTTGCTTCAACACAGGTCTTGCTGTGTCTGAAAATGCTAAATTAAAACCTATGTTGAATTCAGAACAAAAGACTCTCCTATAAGCCGCTTGAGTCACAGGATTTTCAATATTTCTTTCAGCACACCATGGTAAATAAAATTCTTCATATAGTCGGGATATCGGGAGATCACAATCAAGAAAAGGTTTTCCGATCATTGACTGATCTACTGTAGTGACTTTAGTATACCTTTAATGTGTGCTGTTACCGAATTCAATCTTTCTTCGGCTATTTTATTAGGTCTGCTCATATGCTTCCCTCTCTGGTTTCTTTTCGGGGTTATAGCTCCACTTGAAATATTAGAAACTATGTTATCCAGTCGGACCCGTGATTTTTGAAGGCCATGTACATTCATAAATTTTACTTTACACACTTTCATATCTTTCTCATTGACTGTTATATTGTGTTCAGTAGTGAACTGTCGGCAAGACTCTTGTTTCTTGGTTTTCTTAGGACAAAACCTTTTCTTTGGAATGGTTTTTATGCAATCAAATAGATAACTATTTATCAAATCAAAGGAGGCAAAATTCAAGCATTCTCCAAAACTGTTTGTTTCTGTGCCTGCAAGTACAAGTACATGTAGGGCCTAAAACCTCCCACTTACTTTTTCTTAGCATGTCAACTAAAATATTTCCTTGCTTCATTTTTTCTTCTTTTCCTCTTCGTCTTCACGTTATAGGCAGGGTTTCCGTTTCTCCATCTTTTCTGGGGAGTCTTTTGAGGTGTCGTCTCCGGTGTTCGTGGCGTGTCAACATGATACTGGAAGATTGATTGACCATCATCCGATTCACACTCATCCTACAAAAGACAAACATACTTTCAATAAACAATATTACGCTTAGTTTTATAAATAAGTACACAAAATATCCACGAAATAAAAATAGGCTTCGAATATTATTATATTGCAAATTATATAACAATATTAATGTATATTCTAATATTATGATATATTAATATATTGTACTAAAATTTTCAAACAATTCAGGATTTGTTTTCATCATAGTTATGATTTGAGCTTTATAAAATTACTGACAGAAAATTGCATATTTTCAGACAAAAACTTTTCTGGCAAGACTATGATAAGCCACAATTAATATTAAAATAGGTTACACTTGAATTATGATGTTATATTTCTGCATGTAAATTGCTAAAAAAGGAAACGGTGTGAAGATTATCCATATTGATAGAGTTTTGTACAGTTCTGGCCTAATTTTTATATTTATAATAATTTTCAATGAAAAAGATTACCTGAAGAAATTTTTGTAACCTGAAAATGCAAGAACGTGATAAGCCACAAATTATTTTATGGTTCACTTACCGGGTTTGTAGAAAAAGATCCCAGATTTTCTGGGATCTTCTAATCCAAATCCTGGTGTGTGTCATCTTCAAATCATTGGAATTGTCGCCACTTTCCTCTAATAAAGCACTATAATCAAACAATTTTCGCTTGCGAAGCATCTTATTGCAACTATTTGTCGCCATCATTGAAAGTGGCTTATCACGCTTTTGGTGAAAAATACCCTGATTATCGTTGGGCCGACAAGATGATTTTCTCTTCTCTTCTATGCTGCCACGTATTGGAAATTTCAGGAAGTAAAAAAGTAATTGGCTAGAAACCATACTGAGTGATAGTTTGGTGCAAAAATGCTAATTTTTGAAAAAAATGTGGCTTTTCACTATGTTTCCCAAAGCCTTTCAATTATAAGTCAACTGAGTTATAATAAACTTAAACTTAAATACCAGGCCTCTACGGGGCCCCAAATTCGTTGGATTCTAAGCCCGGGCCTACTTTCCTTGTACATAAATCCGACACTATTCGATGTAGGACACACAGCTAGTAGAAGATGTAAAATAAACGTAATCGCAGTTAAATATTTAATTATTTAAACCAGTGGTTCTCAACATTTTTTCCATCTGCGGCCAACTTCTTGGCTTCCCCTGCTCCCTCCCCTCATTGACATTTTTAAATTATAATGAATGTGTTATTTTTAATAACTGTATTTTTTCTAATCCACTTTTTATTTATTCGGCACTATTTCCTTACAGCATAAAACATATTAGAAATAAAAATATAAAAAACACTTCAAAGTAAAATATCATATTGTTATTGTCCTTATATTTTACTAATAATTGTTTTCAATATATGTCATAATTTTATAATAAACTTCACCAGTTATCCTGTAAACTAATGTTTAAAAAAAACAGTGAATTCTCTTAAGATCATAAAACACAATTTTGAACGCTATAGAAATCGTGAATTTCAGGGATTATAGTTTCATCTCAGACTACATTTATATTTTAAAAACCTATGCTAAGAAAGTTAAAAAACCGAAATATTACGTCAGCATGAAGGGGAGCAGGCATTTGCTTATTTCTCTTTATGGAGGGAGGGAGTATAAAATGGCCAGAAATGCCCTTATGTAATACTAGAACGGCCCCTTAAGCAGGAAACGCCATAATCGTCCCCATTATTTACCCAATAGGAACATTACATGCAATCCCAGCATTCAGTGAACTTCACCTGAAAACAATTGGAATAGGACGAGATTATAATCCACCAACTGCAAAGGGCCGCTTTACTTGGAACTGCTCACATTCTAAACAATTACCTTCAATGCGTCCAGTTCTTGGGGAAGACACGATATCAGAGGACAATTTCAATCGTCTAAACAAGATAAACTTTGCATATTTATCATATTATGTTATTTGTGTGGCAGCATGGAGATTCCCAAAATCTGAGGCACAATTTCAACATTCTTAAATTAACAATAAATACTGCCACAAAATCCGAAGAGCTGCATTTTTGGGGACAAATCACAGTTACCCGAAATTGTCCGAGGTCTTTGGGAAAGACTTCAGATGACTAGATGGGAAAGAGACTAGTCACATACAACATGGTATTTTTCATTACAGTGGCAAATATTATTTTAGAATATCGAAAGTGAACAGTCGTGACGAAAATCCTAAGATGAATTTGCTTTCAATAAAAATATTGTGCTTTGTAATTTCATGTAAAAGTAAAGAACACAAAGGTACTAAATAAAAATTAAAACCACTGTCTCTTCTTTAAAAAATATCATAAAATTTTTCGATGACCATATTACGCTCACACGTCTTTTCAATATTTCGATAAACTTTAAATTCTTAAATTTAATAACCTGTCAAACTATATTTGTATATGATTTATATAAAAAAATGCCCATACTTGCTAATTCGTGGCTGACGATAAATACTACTTTCACAAACTAAATTCGTTTTATCTCCTGATAAACGTAATTTTCTCTAAAGTATAAAACGAAAAGTCTCCACTTTACAAAATAAATTGAACAAAAAATGAACCTTATAACAGAATAAAGTAGAAGCAAAGCAATTGTTCTTTGTTATAAATATTTCCAAGAGACAAAAAGTCACAAAGAATGATTGTAAATTGTTATTGAATTGCGTTTCTTATTTTTGTTCATTTGTTGTTTTCAAATAAACGTAATTTTATCATCTTTCGTAGTTCAGATTTCTTTCAAGAAACGGAAGAACACGGCTTCACATTATTTCATCTATTCGTCTTATTTTTAAACAGTTACTTTAAATCGAACTGAAGCTAGTGAAGAAGGTTACGTGTACAATTAGAGATTTTTTTTAAAATATCGGCGAAATTAGATTTTTATCAGGTTTGTAAAAATATTTTTATTATTAGATATCTAACGATTACCTATTTATTATATAAACGTAAAAAGTCTATTACAGAATCAACATTATTTATATCAGAATATAAATAAATATACATACAGCATATACTTTTCTTCCATTTTATTCATTCATGCAAATATAGGTGTTCTTGTGTACTATATGTGTACTTGTGTAATATATTGATTGGGTGGTGATGATTGTGCGTATGTGACACGGTAGTACCACTGAAAACAAATCTTCAACAAAATCTGAAATTGTAAAGCACGTGCAATGCTCTACCATTACAGATACTTCAAAATATTTACAGTTGCAAATTTAATAAAACCATAAATTCAACACATGGAACAAGGTTTTACAAGAAGCCTACTAATATTTTAAAAAATCTCCATATGTAAACCATTTAAATATAATGACAAAAAGTCAATTTATTTTTAAAATTAATATATTTTGATGTATAATATTATTACCCTTAAAAAATAAACTCGCCCCGATGGCTCTGTGTTTTGACCATTAATTGGCATTTGTGTTATCCCTGGGAAGGGTAATAATATCGTACAACCTCATATACGGAGAAAGAGAGCATAGTTCTATGTTTTCGTTTGTCTAGCGGTTAAGACACTCCGGGGTAAACGGAGGGACCCTGGTTCGAATTCATTATGAGAACGGCGTTTCTTTTTCTCCTAAACGAAAAAAGGCTCTAGATTGATCTAACAATACGTGGGTGTCAAATTCATTGGTGATTAATATGTATTATTAAATTGTGTCATTTTCACCTGTTTGTCTAATCAGTAACTTTAGCCATAATAACCAATCCAAGTGTATATATGAGAGATAGTAGAAAGGATTTTAATTCAAAACGAAACTACAAAAGATTAAAATCCTATTCTGAACTTTCGTTGGCGTAGAAAGAAGAAGGTTATGTTGACGACATTCGATTAGGAATTGGTTATTCCTACATTTACATCGGCCAACTACTATCAATGAAACGCAACATTAGGAAGAAACTTCGCAAGGTAGTACAAAGAACTGCAGAATACATTCGGAAGAAACAATTTTACATTAAAGAAGTAATTGACTTTTTGTCTAAAATTGGATTTTCTAGCCAGTGTGCTTCATGGAAGAAATATTTGCATAAAACATTATTTCAGTGTGCATTAACCCCAATTCCATATCATGGATATGAGGCGTAAGGTCTAAGTAGGATAGGAAAATAAGGATAATAATTGCAATCAAACAGAAGAAACCTGAAGAGGTACATACTGGTAATAATTTGGAAAGTTCGAAAAAGATATACTTAGGAAGGCAAGCAAACAAGGGTTAAGAATCTCATTATTAAGATAAAAAAAGATGAAAGAATAATGAACTGAGCATATTGTTTGAAGGATTGATCACCGATGAGCAATTAAAATTTTCAATTGGATGCCAAAATTCCACTGAAGACCTAGAATCGTCCTCAAATTCGATGACATCCAATAAACAGGCCTGATGAATTATGGACTGATATAGCTGAACTATATTTCTAACGCTATACCCGCACAATGAATTAACTACGTCAAATAGCAGTAGTTCTTCGAACGTAAGGAGGAGCTAAGCATCTTTTGGTGTGTCTTAGGTTTTATGATTTCAGAATATATAGAAATTGAGTGAAAGGCAGAATTCTGGAGGAAATTTTATAAAATTTCTTCATTAGAGTTAGCTTAACTTAAATTTAATAAAGAAAGTTGACTTAGTTGTTTGGCTTGAAAAGACGAATTGAAATGGAGATTGCCTTCTTGCAGTTCCTTTTGCAAGAGGCCTGAATTCACTACAAGCGACAATGAATAAACTGCATTCTCTGGAGGATGTCCTTCAAAATGTCTCCAAGTCGTTAAACTTTCGCCATATATCGTGAGTTGTGCAACGAAAGCCCTCATATTCTCACATTTCGCTTGTTGCAGAGAAAGTGCTGTTTTAACTACACCTTATCAATTTTAATTACCTGAGTAAAGTTATTTGAAATATTGATATACTTTATGAATTAATTATTGAAATAATCAGTACGAAAACGATGCCATTCATATCAAACTTTTATTCAGCCTAATTGAAAAAGTTTTCCGCTTTAGTATTATAGTTGATTATAGGAATTTTTATAGGAAATTTTACCACCAGTTGTTGTTAATTATAGAAATAAATTATAACAGTATTAGGAATATACATCGTTTTCTTGAAATAATATTTTTCTATTTTTATGCTAAAATTCTGAGAATTCAGTAAAATATGTTATTTATATATAGATAATATGTACCATAAAATATTTTGCCATCGAAGTTTAATGAAGTAAGCAGAAAACGTGAAAGTTTTATAAAATGTTTTATCCTGTCAATTTTAATCTAAAATTCTTTAAAGTGCATAAAAGAAGGGTTATAAAATTTTAAATGAAATTAATTCTGAACATACCGAATATTCTATTTGATATTAGTTTCATATAAGGAACCTTCGTTTAACATTTATATATTTTCAATCTTTAGTTCTTACTAAAAATAATATAAATTATCCGCAGTTTCAATATAATGTTTCATACTTATAAAAACCAAAGTTTGATAAAGTTCCCTTGCTACTCTTAAAGATGATTACGTTTTATTAAAAATATCCACGTTGGGGTTATATTTTAATATGCATTTTTTATATAAATCGATTCATTTTTCTCCTAGTTTTTTCTTCTTCCCTGCTCCTCCTCCTCCAGCTCGTCTCATTTTTATGTACGATCAATCTTTTAAATAGATTTTCTTCAAGTTTCATGATTCTGATCATTATGTCCGTGGTTCTCGATTAGCCTCCCTTAGACTATATTCCTTATTATCGTTGGCAAGATATTAAACTAAAGAATCTTCGAAATTATGGTGTCGAAAACACTGCATTCAAACATTTATTGGCAGCATGTTTAAACACAGATTGTTAAAAGCTCATGAAATATTTACTGCCATTTATATTCAAAATGCACTTTCTCGTTTCAATAAGAGCATAGATTATCAGTAAGCAAATTAAAAAATCTTCAAGTATTGCCAAATTTGTATATTTGCTAGTTTATCATATTTTCAACGATATCCTTATTCGCCGGTCCGCGTGTGGAATTTCATTATTTGTTATTATTTGGGATTCAAATTATTATAGGACGGCGTCAACGATATTTATTACTACGTTACGTCAGATCCTGTTAACAAAGGTTAGTCATGGTAGTACTGAGATCTATTCAAACTTTTGAAATTGAGGGTTATACATAAAAATAAACTGCTATATGATAATTATTATCACAGAGAAGTAATGCAGCACTTTCGAACATCTTTACACACAGCGTTTATTATGCTTTTGTATTGGAACGTATATCACTCCTTCAAAGAATGATCTTTAGTATTTTTGAGGACATATATTTTGATATCAAACGAACACGTCTCTTTAAATGGACAGCCTGAATAAGGTGCTCTAGATTTCTGGACAGAAAAATCGTTTAAGCGCATCTTTGTATAATCCTGGCGCATAAGTGTCCCAAGTTTACGCACCTAAGTTTCACAAAACATACCACTCACCTGCTCTTGAACTTCTGGTACCTGAGTGTACGTCCGTGACATTATACCGAAGAACGAAATTATGGTATTAAATTTTATGTAGATCTGGTGAACCTGCGTTTAAACTTTTCCATTTAAACTGATGAAATACTCTTTAAAATAACTTTACTTTGTCCACTCTTTGATAAAAAAATTAATAATATTTTAATGATGTGTTAATTCTTTTTCATATTTACAATATTTATAGCATTGGGAAATATTCCAGGCTTACCAAACTATAAGTAATTTGACTATAACATGAAGGAAGTGGTGATTTTCTAATAGCGCAGAAGTATACTGCCTTCTAATGAATCTTAAATCATTTATGTTAAAAAGAAACCTTTCAAGAAAATTTGGGAGTCACCACAGTTGCGTAGCATTTCGAAACTCGTATATGCTAGGGCTGAAGCGTATTTAAAGAAGATTTTGTGATGCGGCCTGTAAGAAAACAACGCGTTTTGATATCCAAAGAGGGCTTGAGCTCCTCCTTTTCCTACGCTAATGGGTCACCTCCTCCTTCATACTTAGGATTGGATATGGCGCCTTACAACAACGTATCGGTAGAATTGGTTGACTTAATCCTTTTATTTTCCTGTTATGCAAACTTGAATTAACGACTTGGAACCATCTTTTTATACATTACAATCTAAAAGATGTAGTGAATAAAAATTCTGCGGAAATCCCTATTTTGATTCTTTGAGCATGTCAAACATCTATTGGCCAGCAAAAATTCAATGACCGATAGTCCAACAAATGGTATTGGATAAAGAAATTACATATAAGTTCTGGAACTAAATCTCGGATATAATGCAGGTGTCTATAGATATTTTTTTGCGGTTAACATATAAAAGTAAAGTTCTTTAACAAAGAACTGGAGGAACTAACACACACATATGGATAAATAAAATGGCACTCGTAAGACTGAACAAAAAAAGGGTAAAGCATGTAACTCGGAAGTCGTTACGGAAGTCAAGATGCTAAGTGACGGTGAACCGGATACACCATGAGTAATATTAACCAACGTCTGATGATGTTACTTCTTACATGGTAGGTATAAAGAAGAAAGAGAAAAACATCCTCAGGGACGACGGCTATGGCAATTGGAAAAACAAGAAAGTTAGGATGGAATGGCAGGAATTACAATAAAAATAAATCATGTGGGCTGTTACATATATATATATATATATATTAACAACAACGTTATTCCACAGACCGCATTGAATATTTGTCTGCGTATGAAGGTTATTTGTTATAGCTTTTTACTTAATTATAAGAAGGGATATTTTATAATTTTAATCGATTCCTTAAAAACGGTATTTACAGCGCTCCTACTTTTAATAAAAATTACAATTGTTATAATGGATTTTTATTTCTAGTGGCGGGTAGAAAAATTGCGAAACCAATCAGTGGAGGCTACAGGAAAACTCTTCTTACGCATTTGATTCCTTGCTTCTTAGTATTGTTCCCACGTTGAGACTGAATCGAACGTAGAACAGTGGAATATGTGGACCAAATCCATTTCTTCACGAAGTTCATAGAGCATACAAAAAGGCTGAGTCAAAAATTAAATTATTTAACATAAAATTTAAAGCCTTACATGAGCTTCAATAACTGGAGTGTCTTCTGTACAGTCAAGTAAGTTTATCCATTTTGAAGTAGCTTTTCTTTTCCAAATTTCTTATTTGTAGTGTGATACTGTGGTTTCGTTAGAAAGTTTTTTTTATTTTACTTTTTTGCACACTAACTTAATTAAACACTTCGTAGTGTAACGAAATATATGTGCTCTTAATTTTACAAAAGCTTTATGGGTTCTTTCTTTGTCCATTAGCAACGCTACAAAACAGTGGTTTTCAACATTTTTCAATCCGTGACCCACTTTTACAGCAGCCAAGTAATTCGCGACCCCCTTTATAGTAATCAAAAGATCCGCGACCCCTCTGTCCGCCGCCGACACATTTGCATAATAAAAGCATTTTTAACAGAGTAAAGAAAACACATTAAATAGAAAATTATATTATATTAATTATACATATGTTACATTATGTATATTATATTAATTATATATATTACATTATGTATATTGCATTAATTATATATATTAATGTATATTATAGATATAAAGTTAACAACCATTAGTAGAATATTGCAATGTGTGTAGCCATGTTGAAATATAAAAGCGTTGGAAACATTTGGTATGACATTCCTTATAAAAATAATTGCAACTAAAAATAGTTGTATGACCCTCCTAAACCTCTTCGCGACCCCCTCAGGTTGGAAACCACTGATGTAAGGAATATCACGGACAAGTCCTCATTGTGACAGTAGTAAAGAATAATTTATTAAAGGATTTGGGACAACGTGTTTATTAAAAAATTAAATAAGGTTTAAAACATTTTATGTTTTAAAAAGTTAATAAGGTAAATTTTATAAATGTTTTCGAATGTAGCAAACAAGTATAATAAAAAAATTTTTTTTTAAAGTCAATTCCTTCAATGCGCTGCTCAAATAAAAGGGAAGAAAGGGAAAAATTGCGAAAAGCAATTTTGGCGACATTTGGCAACATTTGGCTGTAATTGGCGGCAAGCATTAATCGCCAAATACACCAAAGGAAAGCAAAAAAAAAATCATTTAAATTTAATTAATGAATTAATATTTGAAAAAACTGTATTAACATCAAGTGTCATCCACTACAAGTTTAAAAAAATTTATTTGAACTTGATTGGATGGATAGAAAGTATTTTATTAACGATTGAAAATTTGAACAAGATATAATATATATAGGGAGAGTGTGAGCTAATAGAAGGAATCATAGAATTAGTTATGAAAAATACAAAATTATTCAAAATTTAAACAAAAGGTCTCTTCCGAGCCTTCACTTCTGCAAACATGCATCATTTGTGTCACGCTCAACATATGGGTGATGACATTTGCAATTGACAACATAGAAAATAACCCCCCCGTTCGAAATTTTTCTTCACAAATAAGTTTTTATGACCTCCAATTTCGAAAAGCTCAATTCGGCGCTTGCCAGACTAAACGGAGTTGTATGCAAGACTCTCAAAGTTACCCATACATTCGAGAAAGTCTCTTATAGTTAGTTTTCATTTATGAAGTTGAGGACTTTCCTTGGGGAACCATATCCTTTTGGGAGTAACAACTTTAAATTGCTCAGCTTATTTTTCAGCACAGAAAGATTCTATCATCCTTTGTCAGTGCAATGTGGCGTTCTTTACATTGAGAAGCAAGTTCTGCAGCTAGTAGTTCCAAATTAAACAGAAAACCTCATAAGCTTTGATGTTCTCCGGAGATTTTGAATCTTTACTGTATATTGTAATGGAAAAGTTATGATGACTGGGTTCGCTTTCATCACTGATTCGATTTCAAACCACG
>QLNU02015003.1:172566738-172579982 GCA_006491805.2 Dysdera silvatica
CAAAGGCGTAAATTTTAAATTAATTCGATTTTTATTAGCACAGACATTATCACTTAAAATTTCTGTATATAAATAATGTACATATAATTAAATTTCTTTTCTTTTTAAACGCAGGACCCCTTAACATACTAACCCACCTTTTTGTTTTTGTTCTACATATTATATTTAGTTTTTAAAAGCCCACATTTAACACAGAAATAAAATAATTTTGACCTATCGGGTTACCTAAAATCTATTATTTCTCTCCCTGCAATATGTTTAATTTCCATCAACGATTGGCGCCAATGAAGTCTTAAGTTTAAACAAATTCCTTGTCGAAATCAAACATTGCAGTTAAACTTAGACACAATATTGGACATCAGTAATCTGCAAAAACATCAGGTCAGAGCCGTGTTCCAGGATGCCAGAGTGGGCTGTCAATTTCAACCCTGGCGACGACAATTTAAAATGGGCCAAATGAAAGTTGACATTTTTTTTCTTGGCGACGAAAAATTCTGGCGGTCCTCGGACCGGCCAATCCACAAGATGGCGTCGATATGAATTGACCTGTTCAGACCTGAAAAGACCAGAGAGAGAGAGTTCTAATTTGGAAGTGGGGTGGTCATGTCATATGAACACGTATAATGAGAACTCCATAATGCTCTGGGCCAAAAGCAATTAAACATGTAAGTTACAATAAAAATAAAATACAGGGTACCAGGGAGGAAATTTACATACAAAAGGTTAAACACTGGTAAAATAGCAATGAAAAAGATCACCCAAGCTTTCGGACGCGTCAGCAGCAGTCCTTCATCAGGAGTAATGACGATGTTATGTTTCTGTCTCTTTTTATACTTGAAATTTCTGGAAAAACCCTTCATCAGAGTAGTCCCGCAGAATGGAAAAACCCAGTGGGAACCAATGGGAGGCCTCCAATAGAATCATGGAAAAACCCAATGGGAACCAATGAGAAACCTATATTGCGGGGCACCTGATGTTGGGGAAGTCCCATACATTTCAGAATAAGAGTTGTTTGTAAGTTTCTGGAAGTGGTTGTAATGTATTAATGGCTTTCCCATGTAGTTTGTAAGTTTCCCAAGATTCCAAGAAGAGTCTACTATTTTTGTTTGTGATGAGCCGGTGTATAATTTTTGTTGAGTCCCAGTCGGGTTCGTGTCCGTGTTGTAAAGCGTGTTCTGCCAGATGTGAGGCTATGTCTCCTTTCGCGAGTGCTTGTTTGTGTTCTTTTCTTCTTGTTTTGATCATTCTTTTTGTTTGTCCTATGTAATGTTTGTTGCAGTCTTTGCATGGTATTTAGTGTACGGTGCCTGTGAGGTCTTCTGATGGAACTGGGTTAACTTAACTTAAAGTTATCCGTTTTAAAGAACATCTTCACTTTAATCACACCTGTAAAAAGGAATTTCTTATCCCTTTCAAACTTAAAGTTAAACCTCTTGTAAATTCAGCCTTTGGACATCGCATCGCGCATAACATAAGTCTTAAATTTCTTTCCGCTAGAATTTCTCTCTGTCACCGCGTACTCGCTCAGCTTCAAAATAAAATATCCTTTCTTACTTCCCTTCTAAATACTAAACTTGATTTTCTTACCATGCTCCTAGTTAAATCCGCTACTCGCTCACAAGAATCTAAAATCCAAGAACATATTCGTCTTACTCATTCACGTAAACTTAACAACCTTAGACCTTCTATTTCAAAACAGTCAAAACTTCTTACAAAAAACTGGATACTAAATCTTTCTAATAAAAATCTCACACCACAACAGCAATTCGTACTATCACTCGGCCTAAATTTCTCACCTGCTCCACTTAAAATTCCTACACCACAGATTCTCGCTTCCATAGAAAATGCTCTACAAAATACTCACACTGACGAACGTGTTGCAGCTGATATCCGCTGCAGAGTGGCAGGACTCCTTCGGCGTCCAAAACTTCCTGAGGACAACCTAACGCCTATGCAAGGGGTTGCCCTCCGGGAGCTACGGAACGACAAGGACCTTGTCATACTGCCAGCTGATAAAGGCCGTACTACAGTCGTCTTAAATCGTCCAGACTACTTACATAAAGTCTCTACACTCTTATCTGATACAAATACATACACCCGCATCACAAAAGACCCTACACAAACAATTCAATCCAAAATGAACTCTCTCCTTCTAAAACTCTATAAATCTAAAAAACTTACATTTAATCTCTACGACTCTTTAAAATGCACTTCCGGCCGCTTACCATCCTTCTACGGATTACCTAAAATTCATAAACAAAATATTCCTCTTAAAACTATAGTTAGTTTTTGCAGCTCTCCTACATATAACCTATCAAAATATCTTGCACGTCTACTCTCTCCTATAATCGGTAATAACGACTACACTGTTTCTACTAGCCAATCCTTCTGCACCTCTTTAAATAACCTACAACTTGACGACGACGACCTTATGGTCTCATTCGATGTAATTTCTCTCTTCACTTGCATTCCCACATCACTTGCAATCGACACCGCACTTACACGCCTCCAAAATGACACAACACTACATGAACGCACTTCACTAACACCTCACGACATCTGCACATTGTTGAAATTTTGTCTAGACTCTGCTGTGTTCACCTCAAATGGTTCTATCTATAGACAAGTTTTTGGCACTGCCATGGGATCTCCGGTCTCAAGTGTTGTAGCTAACTTGGTTATGGAGTCATTTGAGGAAACTGCTTTGTCTTCACTGAATTTTAACATTAAATTCTGGAAAAGATACGTTGACGACACATTTGTTGTATTTTAGAATACCGAAAGTGGACAGTCGTGACGAAAATCCTAAGATGAATTTGCTTTCAATAAAAATATTGTGCTTTGTAATTTCATGTAAAAGTAAAGAACACAAAGGTACTAAATAAAAATTAAAACCACTGTCTCTTCTTTAAGAAATATCATAAAATTTTCGATGACCATATTGCGCTCACACGTCTTTTCAATATTTTGATAAACTTTAAATTCTTAAATTTAATAACGTGTCAAACTATATTTGTATTTGATTTATATAAAAAAATGCCCATACTTGCTAATTCGTGGCTGACGATAAATACTACTTTCACAAACTAAATTCGTTTTATCGCCTGATGAACGTAATTTTCTCTAAAGTATAAAACGAAAAGTCTCCACTTTACAAAATAAATTGAACAAAAAATGAACCTTATAACAGAATAAAGTAGAAGCAAAGCAATTGTTCTTTGTTATAAATATTTCCAAGAGACAAAAAGTCACAAAGAATGATTGTAAATTGTTATTGAATTGCGTTTCTTATTTTTGTTCATTTGTTGTTTTCAAATAAACGTAATTTTATCATCTTTCGTAGTTCAGATTTCTTTCAAGAAACGGAAGAACACGGCTTCACATTATTTCATCTATTCGTCTTATTTTTAAACAGTTACTTTAAATCGAACTGAAGCTAGTGAAGAAGGTTACGTGTACAATTAGAGATTTTTTTTAAAATATCGGCGAAATTAGATTTTTATCAGGTTTGTAAAAATATTTTTATTATTAGATATCTAACGATTACCTATTTATTATATAAACGTAAAAATTTAATTTTAACATTAAATTCTGGAAAAGATACGTCGACGACACGTTTGTTATACTTAAAACTAATACACTCCAAAGCTTCTTCCATTACCTTAATAACTTAAACTCACATATAAAATTCACATACGAAACAGAACAGAACAATAAACTCCCTTTCCTAGACGTTCTTGTACACAGATCTCACGATAACTCAATCTTCACCTCAGTTTACCGTAAACCCACACATACAGACAGATATCTCGATTTTAAATCGCATCATCCAACATGCCACAAAGCTTCCGTTGTTAAAACATTAAGTCTTAGAGCGAATTCTCACTGCAGTAATGAAACACTTTCAAACACAGAAACAAAACACACACACACGGCACTTAAAAATAATGGATACCCTAAACGATTCATTCTCAGAAACTGTAGACCCAATAGTACATCTTTAAACAATACATCTCACACCCACATATCCATTCCATATATTCACGGCATTTCCGAAATAATCTTTCGCATCCTGAAGGAGGCAAATGTCAAAACATTATACAGTATTCCCCCTTTCACAACACTTGGCAAACAACTTACAAAAGTTAAAGACCCAGTTCAACCAGAAGATCTCACAGGCGTAATATACCAAATACCATGCAAAGACTGCAACAGACATTACATAGGACAAAGAAAAAGAATGATAAAAAAAATCACTCACAAGCACACGGACATGAGCCCGACTGGGACTCAACAAAAAGTCTCACCGGCACATCACAAACAAAAATAGTAGACTCTTCTTAGAATCTTGAGAAACTTACAAACTACATGGGAAAGCCATTAATACATCACAACCACTTCCAGAAACTTACAAACAACTCTTACTCTGAAATATATGGGATTTCCCAACATTAGGTACCCCACAGTACAGGTTTCTCATTGGTCCCTATTGGGGTTTTTCCATGATTCTATTGGAGGCCTCCCATTGGTTCCCATTGGCGTTTTCCATTCTGCGGGACTACTCTGATGAAGGGTTTTCCAGAAATTTCAAGTATAAAAAGAGGCAGAAACATAACTGTATCATTACTTCTGATGAAGGACTGATGCTGACGAGTCCGAAAGCTTGAGTGATCCTTTTCATCGCTAATTTACCAGTTTTTAACCTTTTGTTTGTAAATGTGAGTTACAGTTACCATTCTTCTTTTTAATGTGTAATTCTAAGTGCCTCCCCTTTTAATTAAAAATAAGCTAAAAATATTTCCTGGTACTTTCAAAACTACCAACATTAAGTAGCAGGTCTAATGGAGACCTCGATACAGTTAGTGGTTACCCACCATGATTTGCAAATTTCTAATTAAAGCAATTTTGGTACTCATCAGTGAAATAAAACTTTGAATGTAAATAACCTTCTAGAAAGGAATTTTATAACTTAAAATAATGGATTTTTTTTTTATCCTGAACAACTGTTAACCTAGACTTTGCTTCGATATTATCATGTTTATCATATGAAATTAAAGGCAGTAATCATTTTAGATAATGTTTTCCTGTTTGTTTTTGTTTTAAAAGGGTTTGTGGTTATTGAAAGGAAAATTTCATTTAAATTTCATTTTTTTTATATTTAACGTAAAACACAATCATTCAATATACTTAATCCATCCCTTTAATTTTCACGGTCTTGCATTGCAGTTCTCAATAAATAAATTTAATATTAAATTAAATAGTAATGAGGTCGTAGATTTCTCAATTTATTAATCAAATAGTTAATCCAATCAGTAAGTAAACTAACTTTAAATTTACAAACCTAATCATAAAATACTTTAACCTCGCTTTAATTGTTTTCATTCTAAATTGCTAAATTTTAAATTCTAACAAGTATTAATAAAAACTTAAAACCCTGTTATCACGATAACAATTACATTAGCCCGCGCTTTTGTCAGAAACTTCAGCTCTGTTTACTCCCAAGAGTTAAATAGAAACCATGGCAAACTTTAAACTGGAATAGACCGAATAACTTTCAGCGAACCATTCTGATACTCTTGAAAACTAAGCTATTGAAACTTTAGAAAACGCGATCTTGTAACTTTGTCCTTAAATTAAATTGGTAAGCCTTGAGGTAGCGCAGTAGTAACACGTTCCTCTAATGTGTTTTTACTCCGAGTTCGACTCCCAATAGGTGTCCCTTCGGGTGTCAAAATTGTTGAACATAACTGTACTTTACTGTTACCTTCGAAATGATGCTTAGCCCATTTTCAACAGGAGAAAGCTCGTAGACGTGCATTTACATTGGCGGATCCTGTGTTTAAACTCGATTAAATTAATTTCCATGGAAAATGACTAGCACAGACGGCAACGGGAGGAGGAGTTTTCGTGGCAGACGGGCTATAAATGTCATTCCGTTCCAGTGAAGTTAGTGGAAATAGAATGAGTGACGTTATAACAGCTCATATTTAAGCATGTAAAGATATGCGAACAGATAGTATGAATATTTTGGTAATCGGACCTAACCTTGAAGACAATAGATTCGGATTAGTAGGTTTTACTCTTAATGTCAAAGCACAAATATCAGTACTACCAAATTACAAACTTGTTGTCTCATAGTACTATCACAAGTATCGAAGTTATTTAAGAGTGAAGCTTATTTCAAGGTGCGGAAAGATAGCGTAAATATAATGTGCAGGAAATTAATAAAATTTCATTTGGCCGACTTATATTAGATAGGGAACACACGTATGGCGACAGAACTATCATCTGTCGCTGTCTTTTCCTTTGTTCCATTGAATGTCAAGTACTCACAAACTACAGGCATGCTGTCAGCATCTCCGGAAATTTTATCTAGTCATATGTCCATGTGAGCCTCGTTTCACTTTTGAATTTTTCCAGAAGAATCTAGCACTTGTCTTTTATGAACTGAGTGAATTATATTGATAAACTATTCACATAAGGTAATCGCTCCAATTAACCATTTTCAAAAGACGGAATAAAAATGTTGTTAATCAGAAAAACGTGTCAATTTGAATATGTGAAATTCTATAAAGCACTTTCCGAAACCATAAATGTTGTCGTTAAACGTAAATACTCATTTACCGCAATGGATTTATTGAGCAAAATTACTGTATAACCACTGTGTTCTTTAATTTATGAGGGAACATTATTTTCCCCTATGAACCGAAAGAAGTTATAGTACGTAGATAACTGGTATCCGACTCCTTCAAGTCAAAGCGAAAGCTCGTTTCTAGTGAACAATTTTGCACCTGCTTTGAGATAGTCATCTGTATTAAAAAAATTAATTATCATATGACGTCATCATTGTGTAATATCATAAAGAACGCAGCATGTAAAAGCTTGATTGAATTAATCTAAACGTCATTTTAATTATGCTGAAATTGAAAAGAAAAACGTAATTTTCACTGATGAGTGTACGAAGTGATTTTCGATAATTATCGAAATGATGAAAACATGAAAAGGGCAAAATCATTCCTTTTACGAACGCTTTCGGTCGTTCTTGTTCGTTAGCCTCATTCCCATTTTCTTTTCCATTCTTGGAAAAGGTTGCATTCATTTTCATTTACTTTATACATCATACAGGGCGTCCACAAAGTCTGACCCCGGGTCATTTATTCGGAAACGGTTGGGTAGATGGAAAAATCGGCGAACACATATCACATTTTTTGGGGGCGCACTTTTTCAGTGAAAAATTTTTGGTGTGTGACCCGTTGATGGGTTGAAGCCGGGGTCAGCTCAAGAATTTCAAATGGAAAGGTATGTCAAGTTGCATGCCGTTCGAAAAATCTGAATAAAAAACAATTATTAACGTTGGTCCCAGGTCAATACACCTCACAAGTCATGAATGGCGAGCGTTTAAAATTTTCGTATAAAATCCCCTTCTTTACCAAAATTCCCCACATACAGTTACTTAGAATCTCGTGCTATGCTTGTTTCTGTACTGCTCTCTGCAGCCACTGTGCTTCGTTTACGTGTTAGTTAGAAACATCGACAGATGCGGCAGTAATTAAAAATTACTTGTACGTGTTACTAGGCGTGTTCGGCTTCGTTCAAAGCAATGGAAGTTTAAATAAATCTTTATTAAACTTTCATTTCTTATGTAATTACTCTCTTTGTTTTATCATTTAACGGCCATACAATGGTATGCTCAGTGGAAGACAAAGTGGGAATAATTTTTCTTTATGGGGAATGTGGTCGAAACTGCGGGTCAACCTCTAGAAGGTTCAATGAATTATTTTCTGACCGATCAATCGATCGTAAGTGCGTGTCCGATTTAGTAAAAAAATTTCGCGAAACACAAAGTGTAAAATATCGGCCACGCTTTGGTCGACCTAAGGTGGCTGAGGGTACAGTGCTGGAAGTTATCGGCAATGCTAGTGTAACACCCCTGCAATCCTTGAGTGAAATGAGTGACTGCACGAATGTTTCTAAATCCACAATCGGCAAAATCCTTAAAAAACATTCGTTTTATCCGTATAAAATGCACTTTACTCAAGAGCTCAATAAGGACCACTTTGATCGTCGTCTTGAGTTTTGTGAAGTAATGACCGCACGAATCGCTGAAAATAATCAGTTTTTACAAAACATTTGTTTCAGCGATAAAAGCACATTCTTTCTTAATGGACATGTGAATACCCAAAACGCGCATTACTGCAGCGATGAAAATCCCCATATTTTAAAAGAAGGACATACTCAATGACCACAAAAATTAAACGTTTGGACGGAAATTTTAGGCAACCATATCATAGGGCCACTTTTCATCAATGGTACTTTAACCGGGAAGGTTATTCAGATGTGGTATAAAATTTAGTAGACCCTCTAATTACAAAGGTTGTCGAAAATGCTACAACTGAAGAAGGAGAGCTAGAATTTGATGTAGATGGAATTGTATTTCAACAAGATGGTTGCCCTGCACATTATGAGCGCGCTGTGCGTCAGTATCTGGATAACAGATTCCCAAACAAATGGATTGGTAGGCGATTGAGTGGCAGGCTCGATCCACAGATTTGTCTATGAATGAATTTTTGTTATGGGGACACCTGAAAATTGTTGTCCATAGACCCCAACCAACTTAATTACTCGAATTAAGGAACACAATTACTACAGCTTGTCGGGAGATACCATCACTTGTTTTTCAGAACGTACGTCAGGAATTTGAAACTAGTTTATTTTGTTATCCGGAGGTGAATGGTGCGCATTTGAGCAGTTATTGATATAAAGTTCAATCTAGTAGTACGCCGTGTAATTTGAATAGGAATTTGATCCTATTGTTGAGATTCCCTCCTCCTCCTCCCTCTTATAAAATCTAGTAAAAGTAAAAAATCGAGTTCCAATGGATGAATTGACTGGAACAATTTACCAGATACCCTGCAAAGACTGCGAAAAAGTATACACTGGCGAGACGGGAAGAACTGTTTGTACACTTAAAAAAGAACATCATCGTGCTGTGGAGAAAGGTGAGATGACTAATCTTCTGGCAGAACATGCCTGGGAGAAAGGTCATGTTCCTGATTGGAAAAGTACAAAAGTTCTTCATAAAAATGTAACTTCTCGCTATTGTAGACTTTTTCTGGAGTCTTGGGAGACTTTTCGAATGCGAAGTAAGGCGATGAACATCGCAAAATCGATGCCTGAACCTTACCGCATTTTTGCTAGGAGATGGGGGAAAACCAGTTTCAGACAGGGGGAATTACCGAGTGCGGGACAGTTCTTAGAAAATCCAGATTCAGACAGGGGGGAAAACCCGAGTGCGGGATAGCTTTGGGGAAAACCAAAGTTGGGGTATAAATACCGAACACCTACACTTCCTTGACACTTTCGCTTGATGAAGGGAACAGTAGTTCTCGAAACGTTGCGAATATTTTTGCAGACGGTAAATATCTTTTACCTTCTTCATTTGTATTTCGTATATTCCGACCAGTGTCAAATTTTACTAGTTATGGTAAGCCCTGGTTAACCTTTGTACGTTGTTGTAAGTAAATTTCAAGCGCTCAATTAATTGTTTTATTTAATTTAAATAGATGTAACTATGCACTGAATAATTGTAGTATGCAAAGGTAACTCATAAAATATGGTCTGAAACAAATATCATTATTAAAACAAACAGCGTCACAGTTTTTATATAGTACCCCTAAATTTTAACGTCTTTTTATTTCTAAAATTGCCTTGTAAATTGCGTTAAAGGCTTTGAGGCACAAATATTTATTAATTATCTGTTATTTCTTTTGCTTAACTGTTAAGTAGTAATGTTAAATTATAAAATCTAACGTTGAAGTTAATAATCTATATTTGTGTAATATCGTAAATGCAAGCTTTAACTACATGGATATCGTAATATTTTAAAGCTTATAATTAATCTTATGCTAAATTATGTACATAGTTTTCTACAATTTGGATCCCCCCTTTTTTTGACTGATTACGGATTTGAAGTATATTATGTACGTAAATACCATTCAATTTCACCAACGGGAATCTCCATAAGAAACCAAGGAAATGATGTGGAGACAAAATAGCCTTTTCTCTACTTTAACATGAACATAGGTTTTAGTGTAAACCACACAAAATTGGAGTATGAAAAAATTAATATCATATTTAATTTTAATGCTTCCTTTAAGTAATCTGGTTGACGAGAAAAGATTTTTAGCTTTTGTTCTAAAAAAAAATGTGTAATTCAATAAAAGAATGTTTGAATTGATCAAATATTTCTTTATAATTTCTTTAATTAATTTAACGCGACTTTCCAATATAATAACAAGCAAAACGACTACATTAATATCGAATATATTCTTCGAAATTAAAATTTCAACGCAAGAAGAGGAAATACAATTTCCTTGAGATTTTACTCTTCCAACTTCAGCACTTGACGTTAAGATATACAAATGCATGGCATAAATTTATATTTAAGGTCACATTGACGTGTGTATATATAAACTTTCGGAGAAACCTAATCGTTAATTACAAGTTTCATAACTTTGCAGAGTGCATTTTAAGACTATTTCCACCGCTAACTGAGAGAGAATATAATATTTTCCACGCGGTAAATGTATTTTATACTAGAATTGAAAATAACTCTTACATTTCGCTGGTAATCTAAACCGATGTGAATGCAAACGATGCCAATATATTGAATTTCGACAGTTTTGACGTGCAGTCGCCTTCTCTCTCTCTCTCTCTCTCTCTCTCTCAGAATAGATAACTTAAGTAAATATAGTGAAGTAAGAGGATTCAGCCGATCCATCATGCTCAAATTGAAATTTATATGGAAATTCGATATCATGATTTATGTAAATAATCCACAACTATCAAATATAATTAAATATATATCTTTGTATAACATATTGCACTAATGTTAGTGTTATCTTTGTAATAAGTCATTTATATAGAAATATGTTATTAGGTGAAAATAACGTAATTTTAATGGGCAACAATGAATAAAAAGTCTTCAGTTATTAATCTCAATCTGGGATGAGATAAAAAGTATCATACAGTCGAACCCGCGTGTATGAAGCTCGCATATATGCGAAGATCGCACACATGCATAAAATGTCAAGCCTCAAATTTTCTCTTATCTTTTTAATGTTATCTAAACCAGCTTAATCGTGATTTTGTACATCCACAAACCTCATACATGCACGTATTTTTAAGCCAAATGAATGTTTCATTATGGACTTTAAGCCGGATATATGCAAACTTTATAAGCAAGTTTCCATCTGCAATAAATAGATGGCAACTTTTATTTTTAAGGGGCGGCTTTACCTATCGAAAATATCTGTCAACCCTTCTCGAAGTTTCACTTATCAGCTTAATTGTGTTTTTGTTTATACCTTCCTCCTCTTTCTTTGTTCGTAATCACCGTCAAAATTTGTTTTTGTACCGATGTTGGTTTGGCGCAGGGAATTATGCGTCTCGTATTTTATTGGTCTAAAAAATTCCCAGTCTGCTTGCAATTTTTTTCCTTTCGCACTTTTCATTTTATATTCATTGTGAACATGGCAGATAAAACCAAAAGACGTATCTGTTTAAATTTTGACCAAAAGTTGACAATTTTAAATTCTTTGAAACCAAGTAGTAAAAAAACAGAAATAACTTAAGAATATGGTTGTATTTTGTCTACTATTTTTCGTATAGTAAATCAGGAAGAAACTTAGAGGAATTACAGTAAAAAATAGGACTACAAGAAAATGAATCAGAAAGGAAAATTATGATGAAATTGGTCAAGCTGTTTTTGTGTGGTTCAAACAAATGAGAGCTAAGGGCAGGGCCAAATCATTATCGTCTCGATGATTTTACAGGGGGCTTTGAAAGTTACATTGGGGCTTAAAGTTCTTTAATATTTTAATGTATTTTATTAATATATTTAATAACACTAAATATATAAGTAGACTAATATATTTAAAATTAATAAATAAATTTCTTAAAATAAATTTTGCATTGAAAACTTATAAATTTTAGTATACCTCTCTATAATTTTCCATATCTTTATTTTAAAATTGATGAAGACTCAACCTCAGTAAAAAACTTTATATATATACAAAAACTACGTTTAGAGCTATTTTGAATAAACTTTTAACGTCAAAGAAAAATTTCTATTATCATGTAGTACAACTTCATATAAAACAGAAAATTTAAAATAAATTTCTACTTTATCTTATTTTGAGAAAAACACTTTTCCAGAGAGCGCTCAGAAAGCTGTAACCCAGCCTGTCTATAGCTCTATAGTACCTAGGGTTTTGTTTCACCACGCGGCGATATTCATGTAAAAAAAGTCTATAGTTTGGATTTTTACTTTCTACTGAGCTTCTAACCAACGAATCGAGAGCCGGTGCCATCGCGCACGGTGAAGCGATGTATCAAGTCAGGCTTAAAAACCATCAAGAGGTCTTGGAAAGTTCAAATAATCGAGACAGTTAATTAAAGCATCTCGCAATTGCGCATCACTATTGATTAGGAAGGTGAAAAAATAAAGAAAACATTGCATTCCATCAGCTTCAAAGAGAAAAATCAGTCCTTGTTCATGAAGGTGCAATTGACTGGATTAAAAACGTGCTGTCTAATTTAATGATGAATTATGCAGAAAAAGACATTTATAATACTGGTGAATCAGAACTCTTTTATAAAGCTCTCACAAATGGAACATCAGCGTCTAAAGGTGACAAAATTGAGGGAGGAAAAACGCAAAGAGATAATTTAACATTGCTCTTTAGTTGCAATATGGATGGAACCGAAAAACATTTTACTTTGTATAGGATGTTCTAAAAACCCGCACTGTTTTCGTGAAAGAAAAGTTACCATACTCGTATACTACGCAAACATAAAGTTTTAGGTGACAAGTAAGGTATGGAATAAAATAATATTTCAATTAGACGAACTTGCGAAAACAGAAAAGAAATATCATCCTCTGTGCTGATAACATACATTGTCATAAACTTGAAGCACATAAATATCCAATTTGTATCCACTAACACGACATCAATAATACAGCCACTTGATTAAGGAATAATATGTGCTTTCAAGGTTTACTATCGGCAAAATTTTTTTCTAAAGCGGCTTCCTTTTTCTTGAAGAATAACAGTCTTTATTAAAATTTGCCAAAACTATTAATGTCTTTGAAGCAGTAAACATCATCAAGCAGTCCTTGGAATTAGTCACAGCTACTATAATACGAAATTTTTTAATAAAAGCTAGATTTTTTAGTTTGGTTG
>QLNU02015003.1:172606848-172632856 GCA_006491805.2 Dysdera silvatica
GCTGGTGATGGGAACTACTTTTCAGGCCATTAATTGCCTCTCTTCTTCTCATCCCCATTCCCGGCATCTATATTTATGTTTCTAAAAGTTATTATTTTAAGGTTTATTGTTGCTAATATCTCTTATTTATGTACCTTATATATTTATTCTGGATTTGTTGTTAACATCATTGTAATTTTTCTTTGCATTCCTAGGGCTGTATTATATGCCTATGAATAAATTTGAATCCTTTATTTTAAATAAAATAACGCACATATTTACCACGACACAATTTGTACTATAATAGCCATTTTAACACACATGATTTATGAATACTTATCGCAATTGCTCTCATACCCTCCGATGTAATATACCTTCATTAACTATGGATAAACACAGGCATAGTAGCTCTATATTAAGTTTTATCCCATCGCACATAACAATCTATTCATATAATCTGCACCAATTGATAATCCAACCAAAATCAATAAATTCCCATTTTCTGTTATATGTTTATATTGTTTTACCGAAATACAATATTACTGAGTATATAATATGCAATATACATGCATGCTTATATTTTGCATACTTTGAAAGTAACATGCAAAATGTATATACACTTTTTACAACTGCATCTGTAAAACCTGTTTTGTATAATATGTATGACGCTGTCCCTTCCTGAAGCCTTTCGAATCGGATACCCCTCGATAAGAACCAGAGTTCCATAACCGACTGAACCACTAGGACACGGGAGTGGTATTCTTTCCCTTCCCATTTAAAGTTCATGCGATATTGTTACCCTTCGCATAAATAACTCGTTATCCCTAAATATGTTATCTTTGCAAAGAGTAATAATACCTTATGTGTGAGTTCTTAACCGAAAAAGAAAGTTACGAAAAAATGATTTAATTTAAAATCTCACATCTAAAACTATTCTTGTACGTATCCCCTCTATGTGCATCAGTGGATATAAAACATGTTACAAAGTTGGGGCTATGTAATCGGTATATTATGAAAATAGTTTTCGTTCTGCGCTATATAATTTAGTTATGTAAGTTCACGTTTTATTTTCCAGATAAATCTGTGCTATGCCTAATATTAATTTTTTTCAACTAGGCCCACTTCTTTTATTACTTTTCCGTTTATATTCGTATTTTTTAATATTATTGTTTCTTTAGGCAGTTTCGGCAAATTCCCTTATTCATGCATATTCCTTATGGTATTTATTTTTACGCCCAACGATACGCTTTCTCTGCCAAGAATTGATCTCGTTTTGCTCATATACGTCATTCATATTCGGATAGTAAGCATAGAAAAATTAGATAACTTCGGTAGGAAGTGGGAGATTTCTAAGTAGGCACACAAGGCACAGGCCTAGTGGCGGCACTTATCGAGGGCGGCATCAAAATGCTTAAACATAAAATTGTCCAATGTTGAAAAAATAATGTTTCTTTTAATTATTGCCCTGTTTCCCCAATAGCGATGACATATAAGCGATTACTTTAACTTGCCTGCAAATACAAACTACAGAATCAAAAAACAAAGAGCCCTAAAAATTTTGGGCCCTGGTCATTTGCCCAGCTGCCGATTTATAAATCCAGGCTTAACACGCTTTTTATATATATATAAAGTGCATCCCTCAATCATCCGATTCCTACAGAGCAGCATGAAACAATGGAGAACCCGGTTACAGCTAAACACGCCAGACAGTAAAATAGAAACGGCCGAGATCCCCATCCGCCGCGGAATCTTTCAAGGAGACGCACTAAGCCCCCAGTGGTTCTGCTTGGCGTTAAACCCCTTGTCAAGGATGCTGAACACAAGTAAATACGGATACATGCTGAAGAAAGACAAGAGAAACCTACATAAAGTCTCCCACCTCATGTACGTAGATGACATCAAGCTATACGCGCCAACAATCACCCAACTCCGACAACTCATCAGTATAACAGAGACATTCTCCAAGGACATAGGAATGGAATTCGGCCTCGATAAGTGCAAAATACAGAAGAATAGCAAAGAAGATTTACCAGGCATCGAACTCGAAGACGGGAGACTACTGAAGACCTTGGACGAGGGCGAAACCTACAAATACCTAGGGATAATGCAAAAACGGCAGCAGGAGCACAAGAAAGTCAAGGTCCAGCTCACGCAAGCATTCCAAGAAAGACTTAGAAGCATTGTGAAGACGAAACTGAGCGGGAAGAACACCACGCAAGCAATTAACGCATATGCGGTACCAGTGCTCACCTACTCCTTCGGGATCATCAAATGGTCCAACACTGAACTAGAACAACTCCAGCGGAAAATGAGAACCATCCAGAGAAGAGCCGGACAACTACACCCTGCAACGGCAATTGAACGGCAAACACTACCCCGGGAAGAAGGAGGACGCGGACAAGCGGACCTCAAAGACTTACATGACAAGCAGATCCAGAGCATGAGGCAATACTTCCAGTTGAAGAGTCCCCGATCGCCACTCATCCAAGCCATAATACAAGCAGATGCAAATTACACGCCACTAAACCTGTGTAGTACCGAAGAGCGTGTCCTCGAAACAGCCAACGAACAGAAACTGAGAACTTGGGCCGGAAAACCATTACATGGCAGGCACTACAATGACCTGCAACAACCACACGTTGACAAAAAGGCATCAAATTCTTGGCTGGCCAAAGGCACTCTCCAGCCAGAGACAGAAGGATTCATGCTAGCCATCCAAGACCAAGTGATCGCAACAAGGAACAATCAGAAATTCATCCAGAGAAAAGACATAGAAAGCGACAAATGCAGACACTGTCATGCGGCATCGGAGACAATCCAACACGTGATGGCAGGATGCAAGATCCTTGCGCAGTCAGACTACAAACATAGACACGATCAAGTAGCGAAAATAGTCCACCAGAAATTGGCAGCGAATGCTGGCTTTCTGACAGAAAAATGCCCGTACTACAAATATGAGCCAGAGACCGTGCATGAGAACGAAACACACAAGCTTTACTGGGATAGAGCAATCATAACAGACAAGACAGTCCCACATAACCGTCCTGACATAACCCTCGTCGATAAATCGAATAAGACCACGTACTTAATCGACATAGCAGTACCCAACACCAATAACATACAGACAACCTACACAACGAAAATCACCAAGTACCAAGATCTCAGACATGAAGTACGAGATATATGGGGTATGGAAAAGATCCTCATCATCCCGTTAGTCATCTCAGCAACAGGGATAGTACCAAAAACGCTTGCGACGAATTTGGAGATACTCAACATTGACCCAAACACCTACATTGAAATACAAAAAGCCACAATCCTAAACACGTGTCACATTGTCAGGAAGTTTCTAGACATGGCACATTAAGAAGTGATGTAAAAAGAGGCTTGGGAACATGGCGCTCTGCCCGTCCCAAAGCCTGTTTCCGCCAAGAATGGGCGAGGAAAACTTTTATATATATATATAATACTAATAGTAAACGAATGAATAATGAAAAACTTGAACTCATAACGAAAAAATTCATGCAAGGATGCGTACGTGTATATTTCCCAAATACGCTAAATACGCGCAAAAACATGAGATGTTCCTAGAATCCATACTAAAATTATTGTGGATTCAAAAAATGTCTCGAATTCACGAAGTCGGAGACTATGGTAGCAATAATTTCGAATTGTATCTTATTAGTTTGAATAATTATATGAAAAATCTCCTTTACATATCAAATGTTAAGAGTATGATATGCGTTTTTTTTAAACAAATATTCCTTTCTTTGTAAAGGAGGGAGGGGGCGGCAGTACAGGCTGTGCCTAAGGGCGGCAATTTTATAAATCCGCCACTGTCGGTAGGTGTTTAGAGCTAACGGTTTTTATTATTGGGTGACAGTGTTTAGAATTTTCGGACTTCCATTAACCATGTAATCCGTAAGTTTTCCATTATTACATTAATTATGATTTTCGGCTCTTTTGAATAAATATATAATTGTAATTATAATAATTTAATTGAATAATTAACTATCACTGAAGTTAGGTATTTAAATCGGGTTACTGTTATGAATTGGTTTTCGGCATGGAGCGAAAGAACGAGTCGTTGTGTAATTAATAAAAGAGTTTGGAACAGAATCGGCTAATTACTTATCGTAATTATCCAATGTAATAAGTGATCTTTCAGTTTTACTTGAAAGTTCATTACAAAGGGGAATTCCAGAATAAACACTCATCGAAAATGTCATCTGGCAAAAGTATTGACTTTTCAGATTTGATATAACAAAAATACGATTGTCAACAATTTTAAATTGCCTCGAATTTTCCCTAGGGCGAGAATCTACCAATCAATAATGAACAAGTTTCCGTTTCCATGTTATGTGTTAAAATTTGGAGCAATCAATCGATATCGGTTTGTTTGCTCGAAAACAAAGGGATTCATTAGGCTATACCGCCATAAAGTTATTACCGAATTAACTCACCACTATTTTACCACGCCGAAAATTTGCTGAAGTGTGAGACAGATCAATGCAGAGAAGAGGTAGAACCATCTACCACTAGAGAGCGCTGGAAATCTGCCGTCTGCTCTTGCAGTTCGGAAACTCATTCTGGCTGAAATCAAACTGCCCGTAGGGTCGTCAGTTCCCGAAGTTGAAGGAATGCACTTGTAAACTTTCGTTTCGTAGTCAAAAGTTTTCCTTCATAGCGCTTGGGAATTTTTTCGCTGCAAAGATTTGGTGCTGAACATTCTGAATTCGTTTTTGAATAACTTGACGATCTGCTTTACTTCAAAATGAAATACAACGCTTTTGGATGTGTGTCTCCGTTGACAATAGTATCCGTCCTCTGCCTTCAAGTTTCTTTTCGAGTGGTCTTAGGTAAGTGCAATTTTTTTATTATTTGTACAAATGCCGGCGTCAAGAACATACACAATATACATATATATATATAATAAAGTTTGGTAAAGTGTTATATTTATGAATATGATGATTTTATTTTATATAACTTTTATTTTTAACATATTGAATTATTATGGAGGGATATTCTGATTGTACACTTATTGATTCAGATACTTTGTGCTGCTGTCTGCTTTTTATGAAGTTCGGGTACGCTTGTATAATTGAAATCGACATTTATCAAATCCGGCTTACTGAACGAGATTGCATGGAGCTGCGTATTGATTTCTGTTGTGTTAGAAAATCGAATTTGGTAGATCTTTATGATGATAAGATAGGAATATATTTCATAAGGTTTGGATTAAATTCGATGGTCGTTTGGTTGGTGCCTTGTAATTGATTTCATCAACAAACCCTGCTGTCGTTTGCTCAGATAAGGACCGTGAATATTTCCGTTTGGGCTAAAAGGAACAAATCTACGCACCATGCTGTGTAAACTTGGTTTAAAATGAACTAATTTAAAGCACGAAAGGGTTTTTAAAATAATAACAGACCAAATAAGCACAGTTTTTAGTTTAGTTTTACTGTCTAGGAATCAATAGACGAATAAGTGTACAAATGAAATTTCGGTAATACCATTTAAGCAAAGCAGTAGCGAACGTGCAAAAACGTAAGTCGTCATGAATTGTTTAAATAAAATTGAAGGGATTTTATACAATGGACTCCCGGTTTAATGAACCCGTACAGACACACAACGAAGTCCGTAAATATGGGTTAATTTTCCAGACTAACGCAGTAGTTCGTAATTTGCGAATTCACTGTTTAAAGCTACTGCTTGTGCTTACATTCTGTATATCTCACCTTATGCTTATATTTTACGACTCCGTTTGAACGTTGTTTAGTCAATAAAATTTACTAATAGAAATATATTCCTCTAATGTAGTATTTTGAAAACTTACCTAGATTTGATGGGGGGTTAGAACTTCAGTTAAGTGTATATATGTGTATGGTTCTGTTGCCTTCTAACGAACTCCGTCCCCTTTATAAACGTTTTGAACGCGTGTGCTATATTAATCGCATCTAATCATCTGGTCTCGGTTCGTGTTCAGGGTAAAAAGGAGCAGTTTGGAGTCATTCCGTGGTTTGGAATTTAAGTAATTTAAGGTAGTTAAAGTCAGTGGTATCTTTTCAACTATATTTTGGCAAACTTAGGGGCACAAAACTTCAAAATAAACTAGACAGTACCCATGGGTGTTTGGAGTTTACGCTCCAACGTGACATAATCTGCCATCCGTGATATCAATAATAGCTTAATATATTCTTACGCCAAGTAAACCCTATGTCATTCTATCACAGTGGCATCGCCTATTATACTTTCACAATCGTAATACATTACGCCAGCGGTTCCTCAACTGTGGTCCGCGAGACCCTCTTAGTGTTCCACAAAAGTTCAGGAAAATACTAAGGTAAGAGCATTTACACTTTAGTGATAAGAATAAATTAAATTCAATTAAAATTTAAACTCTTCCTTAAATGATGAAAATCAGTGATGAAACACTAGAAATAAATATGTATGATGCAAATTCCGGGCTTTAAACTTTGAGTTAATTCTTGGGGGTCCATAAGGGCCAGTGATCTCTGAAGGGGGGGGGGCTGCCAAGGAAAGTTTAAGAATCGCTGCATTACCCAGACGAATTAGGAGTAGAATGCAGTCCATTTATGATCAGAAAGAAATGCAGACATAAAGTACGTACTTTAAATTATAAAACTTGCCAAAAACATTTGATAGATTAATATAGTTTTTATTTATATAAATCGAACACTACGCAGATTAAATCAAACAACAATGTCAATCAATCAACGTTTATTGGCGTAGTGATACCAACGCCGATGGTATGGCGTGATTAGATGGTGAAACGTTCGAAAGAAAATAAATATTTCTGCCTTCGGTGGCATTAATATATGTACAAAGAGATCCGATTTTTCTTTTCAAAGCAAAATGGACAAACTCGATCTACCTTACCTGCTTTTACTTTCGCTCCAGTTATTGGATGTGTTAAGCAATTACAGCGTATGAGTAAAAATTTACGTTATCGCGTAAAATTAGTAAAATGGGACCTACGGTAGCGCAGTCGAAACGCGTTCAGGTAGCGTGCCATAAATTTGACTCTGCTTTTAACGATGCCAGGGGAAAAAGAAATTACGTAGCGACTAACTACTTACTCTCATAGGCGTAGCCAGGGTGCGGTTTCGGGGGTTGTAGCCCCCACAATTAAATTTTGTATATTTAACATGGGAATAGATGATTGCGCCATTAACACGGATTCGATTCCTGATGGTATCGTAAGACGCCTGCCGTATTTCTTCCTATCTTAGTTTGGAACCAATAGCGGTGTCGTAGGTTCGGATTCTTTGGAAAATTATGTTCCGGAGCTGCATATTCCTTGCTCTTGTGCCATACAGTTAATTTCAGCATAAGCATCTACGTAACACTAAGAAAAAATTAAATGTTAGTGACAAGGTTGTGGCGCGTGGTTTCCATGTTGGGTGGGACTTACCTACGCGTTCTTCTTAGATTTTCACCAGAAAAATTAAGGGTACAAAAAAAAAAAAATGTTGCTGTTTGTTGCATGATACGATTTGTTGTTGCTTGTCAGCAGCGTCACCTGTTACTAGAAAATAGTTGGAAACACAGAAATTTACCAATTAGTAGATATAGTTGAATAGGGCTTTACAGGCATTAATGGAGCTCGAAGTATATTTACGATCATAAGGTTATTTGATCGTACTTGCATATGGAAAACTTCCAAAAAAAAGTAACTCTAAACGTGATCTGGGTTAGCCAAAAATGGAAGATCCTGGAAACGTGAAATTATGATTAGCCTTACGGGGGCGCAGTGTGGTAACACGTTGGCCTACACTCTAAAAAATGCCTGTTAATTTACTCTTTTTCGGTTTTTCTCGAAGGACGAAATCTGTCTTTCATTGAAAATGCATTTAGTCTGCTTTACAAATGCGCTCTTGGAAACACTCTGTTGAACGCATGCGTACTAGGAGGGGAACATCTGGGCTTTGTACATCGATTTAAATAGGGACTTTAGGTAGATCTTATCAGCTAATCATCGGTCGAGCGGTTAGAGCGTCCGCTTACGAACCAACAGATCGTGGGTTCTACTCCCAGGATGGGTGGAAAAAATAAGACGCCTTTGTATTAACATGAAAAGCATAGTGACTGTAGTGATAATGTGAATGAGAACCAACTTATACCAACCACTGTGTGGCGTGTCTAATTAAAGACTTACCTATCGAATAAAATAAATACCAATTCATACCACCAGCCGGCGTTTTTTCATTAAACGGAAAATTTGTAAAAAAAAAAAAGGATCAAAATCAGTTATATTACGTAACTTTTATTAAACAGAAAATTTGTAGAAAAAACAGAAAAGTTCTGGTGACTCAGCTGCCAGGACTTTTTTCTTTACAGTGTAGTGCGCCGTTAACTCGAGTTCGACTTTGAACTGTGCAAGAACGTTTACTCAAAGATACTCATGAAAATAGCGCTGCTCCTGTAGTCAGGGTTTTGTTTCCGAGGCCTTAAGGGTCTGATTCCTCGAGAAACTGTAGGTCCAAGAGGTTGGAATTCCTCTGGAAATTTTAGGTTCATAGGTCCAGATTCCTCAGAAAACAATACGTCCCCAGCATGACCACTGTAGACTTTGAACTGTAAAATCACAAACGAACAAAATTATGATTGTCTTCCCAGCAATGCCCAGCGAGGGGAGATTTTGAAATTTGGCTTTTCGAGCGCTGCGATTACCCAGTGGCAACGCATTCTCCTGGCGTGCGGGTATCCTGGATAGAAAGTGGCAAAAAGAGATCGTTTCCCGACTAATCTCTCGTTGTAGTTCAGGGGTTGATTTCCTAGGCTTTTATGCAATAATTTTTGCCTCCCACGTGTATGTAGCTCTAAACTACAGCTTTTCTGGAGACAAAGAGACGCCGTCCCCATCCTGGATTCGAACCAGGGTCCCTGCGTTTAGACGGGAGTGTCTTAGACCGCTAGATGAATGAAGACAGGAAACAACGCTTTCTTTCTCCGTATATAAGGATGTATGATATCACCCATCGCTATATACGGAGAAAGAGCGTTGTTTTCTGTCCTAGTTCATCTAGCAGTCTAAGACATTCCGGGGCTAAATGGAGGGACTCTAGTTTGAATCCAGGATGGGTATGACGTCACTGTCTCTCCAAAAACAAAAAGGCTCTAGTTTACAGCTTCATGCGCGTGGGTGGCAAACATTATTGTATAATAAATTCCCCCATGAAAAACTCACAAAAATTTCGCCCCGGAGGCTTTTCTGTGTTGACCATTATTTGGCAATTGTGTTATCCCTGCGAAAGGTAATAATACGAGTATCATACTTCCTAGGCCTTAAGATGTATGGATTTCTTGGAAAACTGTAGCCCCCCCCTGCACAGCATCAACCTTGCTATCTTTGCGCCGTCAAACTCAGCTTCCCGATACTTCTTTTCGTACTCGTTTAGCCGGAGTTTAAGGAGGCATTTAGAGTGTCCAATATAGGAACAAATGCATTCTCAACATATGTATCTTACGTTTGTGTTGTGATAACATGTTCAGCTATCGAGCTATTAATCCGGGTTTGATTTCAATGGTACTATAGAACTCATGTTTTTTTATCACCATAGTTCAGTGTTCGATTTCCTTGAAAACCAATCTGCTGATTCCTATGGAATTTGAAGGTACCAGCGCAGCATAGGTTTTCCTGTCTCTGCTTCTGAAAAAACGCAAAAAAAAAAAAAAATACAGTACTCTCAAGAAAATAAAACATAACTTTGGTATTAACTTTTAACGTATTCTACTCTAATTATTTTAATTAATGCTAAGCTGATGGTGGCAATATTTAATCCATGGGTATTAAAAATCTTGAAAAATGAATTCACCTAAAATTTAACTAAGCAACACACATTATTCACTTTGAAATTTCAATGTTGAATGGGAAAATTACAATCTAAAAAATTGCAGATTATAAAAAGCATGGATAAATGGAATAGTAAAAAATGCAACTGAGAATTCAGAAAACAAAACTGCAAATCAATTAATACTTGTTACAGGATTTCGATGTGAAATTACTTGATAAAAAAAATACCTTAGAAATTGATATGCTTTATTAGTTTTACAATGAAAATAAAAGAAACTGATTTGTTTGAGATGTAAAGAATTCTAAGTATCAGAACAACGCCATGGCAACGACCAAAGGCCATCTTGAGCTTGACATAACATCTACGATGTTGTTACGATACTTAGATATCTATGCTAATGAAAATCCGTACGATATTTAAGGAGACATCGGCAATTTCTCAACCCTTGAAAAAATTTACAATTTACATAGCAGTTGTTATCAGAGCTGAAGATCATTGATTTAAATGTGTTCGATTTTACTTTTAAATTCTGAAGTTCAGTGTCATGAAATGTGTGTGTTTAAAGGTCCAACGTCGCAAACTCCTTACGTTGCAGTCGCGTAACTACAACGGGAGACATCGTACATTTATTTCATTTTTATCTTTGTTTGTTGGATTCACTTTATTTTTAAAATTATATGCACGGTCTCGCCGTGTCTGGCGCAGAATAGCCTTTTTCTCTTGTGTCATAAAAATACAACCAACCAATCAACCAACCACGGGCAAAATTTACCTCCATTCTATGATGTCTTTGCGATCAGGAGCAGACAGACCTCCATTTTTTTGCTACGGAAGGTGGGGATCAAGGACAGAATTTGCCATGGTCTTGGAATAACACCCTTCATTTATCATGAAAGTTGGAATTTTTACAGTGAAAAAATATACTTTGAGGGGGTTATGACCAAGGGCGGACTGAGACGTTGACAGCGGCCCAAGGCAAGAACAATAATTAATTACGCAACGTACCATAACGCTCAACAATAAGTAGTTATTTGATATTTTTATTCAGAACGAAATATAATTAATTATTACTAATTAATTTGACACCCACGAATTGTTAGCTCAATCTAGAGCTAGTTTTGTTTAGGAGAAAGAGCCGCTATCCTCATCCTGGACTCGAACCAGGGTCCCCTCACAAAAAAACTCGCCCCGGTGGCTTTGTGTGTTGACCATTATTTGGCAATTGTGTTATCCCTGTGAAGGGTAATAATATCTTACATAATTATATACATTATATTCTTGAGAACTCATTGTTGAATTATGGATTTTTATAACATACTTCAAACTGAAGGTATATTATTATGAAATATATGATGCAGTATCTTGACCTTCGAACTTTTTTATGAATTCATATCTTTTGTTTAGAAAATTTGAAAACTGCATATTAGCAATAAAGTTATAAATTTTAACATGCACCAGATATGTAAATTATGAAAAAAACGAAACAAATTCGACATCTGTTCAAGTCGCCAAGAATTTTTAAAACTTTTCTGCGTGAGCTGTATGGCCCTCTTATTTATATGGTGCAAATTTTTTAGGTTTTATATAAGGATGAAAATAAGTTAGCGTTCTTTTTTCCGATATACTAGTCAATAAAAAGATATTACTTTGGGCCACTTAATTTTTTTCACTTAATTGAAAATTATGCTAAATTAATCTCATAATTACATTAATTTATATGTAATTTCTCAAATAAAAACTTACAATGCAGTTTAAAATGCCGAAATCTTTTTACACCTTTAAAAATATTTCGGCCCATTACGGCCCGTTGAACAAATATACCAATTTTCAGAGAACCGGCAAATTCCAACCCGTATTTGAAACGGAATTTTAGGCCTGCGGCCTACCTAGCCCGCGAATGAAAGGGACCATGGCCCGTGCAGGTCACCTAACTCTATACTGTATGCAATAAAGAATAGTAGTAACAATATAAATAGTATTTCTTACTATTATGCTGAAAAATATCAGTATATTCTGTTTTCTCACATCTTCTTTATTAGCTTCAAATGCTTCAATGCCAATCGAAATTTTGTGTTTACTATCCAATGCACAAAATGTAAAATATCTAAAGGCAGAAAGTGTCACTCATGGCTCTAAAATAAGATCTTGAACGATAGTTACTGACTCAATGATCAGGCGGTACACCCACATATATTCATTTCTCTGGCTTTCGAACCTGACGAAACATTTTCAATCCCCTTCTTTTGTATTTCCCCAAATGCACTTTGTTCCACACGAAAGGTCGTAAAACATTCGCCTTCTGCTTCCAATTGTATAAAAAATGTCATCAACCTCCACCATCAAACATCAATGATACCGTCCCCAGCCTGGGCGAAGATGACTAAAGAGCCTTGGGACATGAGGGGAGATAGATAGCAGAGAACATATATATATTTTTTTTTAATGTTAAAAATGTTGTTTCGGAGGTCAAGTAAAAAAAAGCGTCACATTTTTTCGTTATTTTTTTGCGGGATAAAGGTAAGATGTTGTTGCCATTTCATTATGATAATATTAATAATATTATCATTTGCGTTGAAACCAATGAAAAATAATTGTTGCCACTATATTCTGGTGGAATCAATAATAGCTACATGAAGAAATGTCAATTGTGATTAATTCTTTACTTTTTAATTTTGGTTATCATGGTAACCCGAAAGGCACGAAATGCCAGAGGGTGCTTTTTCTCTTTTGTTAACGTTGAAAATGTTTTTATGGAGGTCAATTAGAAAAAAGCGTTACTTTTCATTTCGTCACATTTTTTCATTACGCCTTAATAAAGGTAGGAGGCTGTTGTTGCCACTTTATTGTAGTTGTATCAATAATATAATTATTAGCATTACAGCTTTCCACCTTTATTAAGATAGTGACTGATTAAAAAGTGATGGGTTAAAGAGTGATGGATCGAGTTTCGGAATAGCGAATTGTGGTTTAGAGAGTTGTTGATTATCAAGTGAGTAATTAGTGATGAATTAGAGGGTGGAGAATTAAACAACTGTGATTAGAGTGTGTCGGGTTAGCGAGTTACGGATAAGAGGGTTTTGCATTATCGAATTTCGGATTATAGAGTTGTGAATTAGCGAGTTGCGGATTAGAGAGTTGCGAATTAATGTTAATTGAAACCCGCTAAATTTAAAAATCTTCAATGTCATTGAATACATTTTCAACTTTCTAATATTCGACGACACTTAAGATTTTTTTTTTCAAAACTAGAATGACAGGACGTTTCTATCCAAGTTAGTAATGTTCACATGGTATATGAATCCAGATGATGGGGTCATCTCTCTCAATAATACAACTAAACAGATGTCGAAATGAAAGGGCAGAAGGTGTTTCCTTGTTGATAGTTCATAAATGACATTCTAAATGTATCCATTTAAAACAAATTTCTCTTCGTTTTCATTGCTGGTGAGGCTTAATACGTTGAAAAATCCATAAAATAGGGAACTTCCATATCAGAAAAAAAAATATGTACGAGCCGATTTTTAAAACTCGATATTTAGATAACCATTGGTATTATTATTAAAGTGAAAGCACCTTCTTTGTGGTATGCCTCTTCTTTAATACACATATGGCCAAAAATAAAATGACCGCTCCAGTTTTTTGCCCCGTTTGTGTACTCGTAAAAGCTTCCGCCGAAATCGGTTAGCCGCATTTATACTCCGGATGAAGAGTAACCGACCGCCGTTAAGTTGACGCGATTATCTATTGTAGTTTTTGAATTATCCAAGGTCACAGCCAACAAACATTTTACTGCCCTGCCTTCAAAACTAAAGGGGTTAGTGGCTTGAATTTGACGTCGATATATTTCAAATCATCCCCCCCCCCCTCACATATGCCAAAATATCAGGGAAAATTTTTTAGCGGTCCATTTTCTATGGAAGCTGTATCTCCTCCTTTCCAGTCCCTAAAATATGGGAAGTGGGTAGGACTTGGGCTATGCGCAGATCCAAGTGATGGGACCTGGACTTCGGCCGTCACCTAGTGCCATAGGCGTATAGCTCTATAGCGAGCATTGCTCTCAGTGGACTCCTTCCCCCCCCAATATTTTTCAATTTTGCATATATTGTAATGCACAAACATCGATAATAAGTGCTTGCCTTATTTATTGTATATTGTATTGCCTCTTGTTTTGTGTTGCCTTTTAGTGGGTGTTGGGAACTTGTCAGGTCTCTGAACCTTTTTTCCTATCTCCTTCTTGGCATAGCTTTTCCTAACTATTTGTAAATATTTTGTAATGTATCCATTACTATGCTGAGAAAACACATTGCAGTGGGGGAAAAAAAAAATTTAACCCCACCAATAATTTTGAAAACCCCACGCCTATGCCCAGCACCCCCCACTTCTATCGAAACTATAAATATATATGTCAAACCAAACTGCGCTGTTTAAATCATATCGGGTCGGCTCTGTTTATGATACATTGAGGCGATCACCCATATGGCCAGTCCGCCCCTGGTCATGACCCCTTTGATCACCCTATGTCCGCGCTCGTTTGCGATGTCTATTCGCGTTCTATCTATCCAATCTCTATGTGGGCGTGGTGAGAATGCTATGATGCGAGAAATAAACGCCAGTTTGAATCCAAATAGCTTTGAACGTTTTTGTTTTTCCATTGATCTGTTCCCTGTGGTGGCGCAGTGTGGCAACGCGTTCACCTAGTGCGCCGTTAATCCAGGTTTGACTCCCAACTGTGCAAAGAACGCTTATTCAGAGATCTCGTAAAGATCGCACTGCTCATTGTAGTCCGGGGTTTGGTTCCCTAGGCCTTAAGAGGTTCGGATTCCTCGGAAAAAGTAGGTCCCTGCGTAGCATGACCACTGTAGTCCTTGAGCCGTAAAACCACAAACAAAACAAGCAAACTGTTAATCTGTAGTCGCGTATGGATTCCTTAGAGTCCTGAGCTCAGTGGTAGCGTATTCATCCAGCATGTATTTAATCGGGATCCAACCCTCAGTGATGCGTGTGTGTAGGAGGGTGTCGAAACATGCTTGCCATGTAACTTCTTACTGTAGTCCGGGGGTTAACTCTCACTTTGTCTAGCGCTGAATGACCTTTGCTGCCCTGCCGCCATAAAAATACAACTAACCAACCAACCGGTTGGTTACGTCTTAATTTCTACTCCTCAGGAACGTGTAGGTCCACCACCCTACGGTGGCGTAGTATTAGTAACCTATTCGTCTGATGTGTCATTAGTTTTTGGATTTTTATGGCGCAAGAGCATCTGGACTATACTGCGCCAATGATGTGTCATTAACCTGGATTCGACTCCCAATGGCACCGTAAAACCTATACCAGTTTTTCTATCTATCATAATCCGGAGTTTGCAGTGCCAGTTTGAGGTTTTTATTGGCCTTACGATGGAAGAATAGAATGGTCCTCTAAAGAATGTGAACCCTGCGGTGGCGCAGTATGGTAACGCGTTCGCCTAGTGCGCCGTTAACTCGGGTTCGACTCCCAACCGTGCAAAGAACGCTTACTCGGAGATCTCATAAAGATCGCACTGCTCACTACAGTCCAAGGATTTGTTCCCTAGGCCTAAGGAGGTTTGAATTCCTTGAAAAAAGTAGGGCCCGGCTCAGCATGTCCATTGTAGTCCTTGAGCGGTAAAACCACGAACAAAAAACGTAGCGTTCGCGATATTTAGTCAATAAACAGTTTTTTTCACAGGTTCATTACTTCACTACCCACATATAGCAACAATAAAGATTTCTCTTGTAAATAAACAAGCCTAAAATGACACCAAAATGTAATTAGAACCAGGTATCTACAGGGTTTCTGCATGGCGCCATAAAATTCCGTGGTCTTTGGCCCGGGTCTACATTACCTATACCTAAACACGCCACTAGGGGTTTCGTTTCCTCGTCAGCAGAGGTTTTGAGTCCGCGGAAAAGCTATTGGTTTTGGTCCTGTGCGATAGTATATGGCTAACGCATTCACAGCGGGCCGTTATCTTAAGTTCGACTCCCAACGGCGCCAAAGAAAAGGAACTCTTAAAGACGAAGTGCTCATTGTAGTCCGGGGACTGGTTCCATAGGCCTTCTAAAACCGTATGTACGGTCTCGCTTTGTTTAGCGCAGATTGATCATTTATGTCCTTGCGCCACAAAACCAACTACCATCCTTCGGCCTCAAGAGGTGCACAATCCTCGAAAAACTATAGCCCCCGGTGTAGTATCACCGGTGCTCTTTGAGAGCTGGAAAAAACATGGATTTAGTTGGGAAATTTTGTGTTTCGATTTAACCCAAAACGGAACCGTAAATCACAAGAAGACAATTTAATTGGGGAAAACGATTATCATTCCGAACGTTTTCGAAAAGTGTTAGGAATTCGAGAACGAAATGTATGTGTAATGGATGCGATTAAAAATGGATTCCGCTTACGATGAAATTGAAAACAATATAACGTAATCTTTCTCCCTCCCTCCAATTAGGCTGTATTATTTCTATCATTTTGAAAATAATTTAAAGCGCAGAACTTTTCTAAAATAAATGATGGCACGGCGAACTAATTAAAATGTAACGCATTAGGCGAGTAAATTCGAGTCTAGAAATTGACACCAGTTTGGAATAAAAATCTGCGCGAAACATACCAGTCGTATGTATATCTGTTCATCCATTCGATACCTATTCCATTTGAATTCAGTAAAGCGTTCTAATGAACGCGAGTTTCGGTTTTAATTAGAAAATTCACCTGATTGGAGGCAGAATGACATGGGCCGTCCTTGCCCCATAAAAAATACAACCAACTACTGTAATTAGAAAATTATAAAAATATTTTTCTCAAAATTGATCTCTTGGGAAAAGTTACATTTTTATGTGCAGAATTGTAAAATCAGTGAATATTTTCTGAAATTAGAGAACTGCAAATCATATCAGACGCGGAAAAATGGAAATGAACTGCCAATGCAAATTATCTTCATTGTATTTAGCGTCTTTTAAATTTAATTGGCGACAGAACTTTCGTGTGAAAGGATTTTCCTATAAATTAAAATTTTTAGCTTATTATAATGGGAATAATCCATGTAATTAAAGGAATGTATGTATATGCATATATATATGTGTGTGTGTGTGTGTTTAAATCAGCGAAGTATAAGAGATTTCAGGGATAGACAGGATTTGTAATATTTGTAAACAAGGATTTTCCACATAACCTTTCTATTAGAAACGCTTGCACACATTCACTAATATACCAAATCAACAATTGCGTAAGAAATAAGATTTTGACTTGCGTGCACAACATGGTTCAGTTTCGAAGTATCTTTAGGTTGATAGAACGACAAATATGCAGGCATTCTGCCATGATAATTACTGAAAAATTTACGTAGCATGGAAGCAAACGTCCTTTTTCAATTTTTAAAACTTGAATTACGTTATCAAAATTAGTAAAATACACGTTCATTTTTTTTTCTGCAGGAAAAGGCAGTTTCCTCGTGTGTTAATATCCAACCATGTACACGTAAATCCATCAGAGATGAACTAATATTCATATCTATCATACATGCCCCCAACCAGTAATTAGCTGAAATGCATGCAAATCAAAATTCTTGTTATTTGGTTAATAAAAGATTACGTAATATCTTACCATTTAAAAAAAATTCTGAGCAGACGGTGCCTTTAACCGCGACTCCATTTCTCAATTCATCTTCAACTGTACAACAACGATTTAAAAAGCATACGTATTTGCAAATTGATATAGCCCTATTTACCTTACGTCCTGCGGTGACGAAGTTTGGTAACGCGTTCGACTTCCAAAGGTGCAAAGATCGTTTACTCAGAGATCTCATTAAGATCTCACTGTAGTTCGGGGTTTCATTTCCTAGGCCCTAAGAGGTTTGGATTCCTCGGAAAACAGTAGGTCCCGGCACAGCATGACCACTGCAGACCTTGAGCCGTAAAACCACAAACAAACAATATTTAACACGGAAAGGGACGAAATCTTCCTGATATGTTTGTTTCAACAATAGAGGGGAATCTAGTTATTCATATTGTTCTGGGTTTGTTTTTACTTCTCATTGTATTAGGGCCATTGTCGGGTCCTTCAGAGACGTAGTAGTAACGCGTTCGCCTAGCGTGTCGTTCATGAGTTCGGCTCGCAACAGTAAAGAAAAAAAGAAAAAGAAGCTTACCCTCTAACTTCTCAGTGTAGTCAGGAAATTTGTTTCTTATATTTTAAGAGGTTCGGAAAATTGAAATTCCATGGCTCTACTGTTGCGCAATGGTAACTGATAACGCATTCGACAAAGACCTGGGTTTGGCTTCAAATGGTGTCATGGGAGACAGACATGTCGTTTTTCTACCCACCGTAGTCTGGACTTCGATCCATTGAGGATAGTGGTTCGATTTCTCATCCGAAAACTGCAGATTCCGGCACAGCATGTTCTTTGCAGTTCCTGTGCCAAAATAATGTCGTTTTTAGTAAAGAACTAAGTCCATTCTTGCGGATGAGTCGCTATTTCGTATAGCAAATTTACATCGGTCGCCGCTGAGGATTTACCTTTTTTTTTATTAATAGGATAAATTTGTATAAATGCGTTCAACAATTGTATTATGATTTCCGTTTCATCACAAAGAATTTGCGAACCCTAAAATTGACTACGTACCTGTGATATATACTGAGCGTACTCTTATTTCAATTTCTTTCTCAAGAAATGCTTAAAAGGTGTATTTGTGTTGTGAAAATTTTCGTTAAAATTCACTTTTCTATATATATATATATAACCTTTCATATTTTTAAAATTCAATGAATGGAGTATAAGTGACAAATATCTCTCGCATGCACGATAAAACCGAAGGCGCAACCTCTCTCTCTTTCTTTGGGGCAAAATAGTCCTCGCTTTCCTTGAAAATTCATCGCACCGATCGGATAGCGCTGCGGTGGCGCAGTGTGGTAACGCGTTCGCCTAGTACGCCGTTAAACCAGGTTCGACTCCCAACAGCGCAAAGAAAGCTGACTCAGAGATCTCGCGAAGATCGTACTGCTCACTGTAGTCTGGGGTTTGGTTCCCAGGGCTTTAAGAGGAATTCAGATTCCTCGGAAAACAGGTTTCGGCGCAGCATGACCATTGTAGTCTTTGAGCCGTAAAACAACAAACAAAAACCGATCAGACATACTTGTCCCAGTAAGACATTCAAGGAAAGTATTTCTAAGGGTTATGTAAAATTCAAATTTTAAAACAATGTTATATATTTTTTGAAATGTACGTGCAACTGTACTTTATGGCAAAAACCATTCCGCTTCCCTTTTCGAGTTCTTAAGTTTGTAATCATCTCAATTCTCAACGGAAAATTCCAAAAAACGTGCTCCGGTGACTTCACGTGTTAACGATTCAACAACTGACCATTTGAAGTGTCTTATAAACCTAATTACGAAGAAAAAGATCATCGTTCCCGTGTCTTGGTAGCCGAGCGGAATGACTACCTTAAAGAGGTTGCTGGCTAGACTTCGCATCGGGCATGCACCCTTCGTTCCATCAACATCTTTTAAAGAGAGAAGATGCTCCAATGTTTGTGGCGTATGTGGGGAAATCATTAAATGCTGTAAGATATTATTACCCTTCACAGGGATAACACAATTGCCAAATATTGGTCAACACACAAAGCCACCGGGGCGAGATTTTTGTGAGTTTTTCGTGGGGGATTTTTTATTACAAATAAATTTGACACCCACGTATTAGTAGCTCAAACTAGAGCTATTTTTGTTTAGGAGAAAAGAGGCAGTCCTCATTGGATGAGGACGGCTTCTTTTTCTCATAAACAAAACTAGCTCTAGTTTGAGCTACTAATACGTGGGTGTCAAATTTATTTGTAGTAGCATTAAGTGTTTTACGTGATTTACGAAATTTTAACCAACAACGTTCATTAGCTTTTAACCAAAATAATTTTACCCTTTGTGACATTTTATGCGATTCTTTTAATCATGAACTCATTTTTAACTTTTTGTCTAATACTGGCTTCTCCCATCCCATCTGTTTTTAATATATCGTTTCGTTGGTTGCATTTAATATATTACATGCAATATATTTTTACCCTTTTAGTTTTAATTCATTCTCATTGTATACCACATGTACGATTTCACCTTGCTTGGTGCAGAATGACCCTTGCTGTCCATGCGTCATAAAAATACAACCAACCAACCAACTTGGTAGCCGAGCAGTTTAGAGTACTTCGGTTTATACGGGGAGTACCCAGATTCGACTCCAGGCTAGGATCTAACCAAAGTCTCGTTCCCGTCAATATCACGGGTTGCGATATCGATTTATATTTGTCGCCCCAGTGGTATTTCTGTGTTGAAGCGTTTTAGAAACTACGTAACGAATAGCGCGAAAGCATTGATTCATTCGCTTATTTGTCGTCCTGTATCTCATTTACAAAATTTGTTAACATTTTAATTTCTTATACACAAAAATAGTTAATTTTTGACTGATTTTCTTGAAAAATGAACGATGCTTAAAGGGTTAATGTCTGTTTTTTTCTTTACGGAAAAGCTGTAGTCTGAGCTTATACATGGATGTCGAAAATAGTCATCTCAATTCCTCACAAAGACTTTTTAATATTTTGTAAAATTAAAGGAGTAATTAGCACATTTCAAACTATTAGTGAGATTATATATATATACAGAATAAATGGCTCATTATATTGTCGATAAAGTTTGCTAGTTTATTTGCTTAAAAACTGGTCAAAAACTACTGAAATTTCATTATAATAGGAATTTAAAAAGTCCAAGGTTCTCTCTCTTAGGCTCTTTGATCAGTACTAAATTATGAATTTTATCAAGTGCTGTAATATGTTTCCCAATGGCTATACTGTATTTTAAATGCGTTTTTGAATAATTACAGTATTATGATTTGTTTACCGTATTGTAAAACTTAATCACACTCATCAAAGAACAAAAATATTTATACTAGTTGATTCCCCAAATTACTAATATGTTTTGAGTTAAATTCTATAATAAGGTTAAATAAAATAACCCACCACAACACCATTAACGTTTATGTTAAGTTTGATGAAAGATTTCTTTTTCGAATTAAAAAATTATGCTATTGTATATGGCGAAATTTAAAGTGATTATATATGTAGAGACCAACAGCCAATTCGGATACTCTGATCTTGATGCGAATAACAGAATTCTAATTGAAATCCATCATTGCAAAACTATTGATTTGATACAGCTAACTAGAACGTGTCGCTATATTACATTTGAGTTAATATTAGGCTTCAAAAATTGGACATTAAATTGGAAAGCAGTGGGGCGCGAACGATTTCTTTGCTTATTTTTTTATATAATAATCCTGGAAATTATGGATTTCCAAACTAAATTTCCTACAATTATCTATCGCGAGCTTTTCACCTCGATGCTTCATTAAAAAAGATACAAATGGTTTTCTCAATGCACCAGATGTCACGATGATTAAAAGGATTCCGTGGAAAGGATTTTCATAAAACATTTACGACTGATGGCACAATTCCTTGTCAAAATTCCAACTCGGTTTGGTGATCAGCCATCTAACGAACTGGAACCTCTTCAGTAGACATAGCAAATTTCCTAGATGTTCAATGAGGACTAATAAATGAGTGGAACAGTTCTCCAAAGATTAGAGCCCGCGCTTCTGAATATTGTAGGAATCTGAGAGCTTCAGCAATCTCTTTAGAGTAAAATCACGAACTTTATGGACAAAATTTCTTCAAATGGCTAAAGAAATGCAATGTTTCGGGCAGAGGACTTCTTTCAGTGATGCATGAGAAGAATACGTTCCGTAACTGCGTTCGTGGCTGGAACGCCCGCGAACTTTCCATTGATTTGTAGTAGAAAAGCTGGTACCATTGGGTAAGGTCGAGTCTACCATCGTTCGGCATTCTGAACTCATGAATACATGAATGTCCAATATTAAAATTTTCAAAATCAGTCTACAAGTTCAGAATTTCTATTTCAATAAAAACCCGGTTTTCGCTGCTTCTAGAATTTTGAAATCGAAAAAATTTACACGAATGGATATATCAACATGAAAATTGACTATGTTCCTGGAGGGATGAAAGAACGAATGCATAAAATTGTATTATTTGACTACTCAAGAGGTCCATTTTTTATCTAAACATAATGTGTCTGGAATTGAATGATTCTTTGCTTTTAATTTCGTAGATGCACACCTTTTTTCCCCATGTCATTCAACAATACGGCAACAGTAATATGACAGCTTTGAGCACCCTAAAATTTAAATATTTACAAAGTTAAAGGAAAGTTGGTGCTTTCTCTCACTACTCCATATTTATAAATTAGTTAGTTTTATTGCTATTTTTATGACGTATTCTATAAAAGAAAAATTTACGATTAACTTTGTACCTTAAGGTGAAGTAGTGAACGCTCGTTCTTGGATTGGGCCATTACCTCAAATTTAATTTCGATTGCTAAGCTAGAATGTGTGCCGTCTTTCACCTACCTCACCGTAGTCCTTAAGCATCGGAGGTCAGATCTCCTTGAAAATGTGTTAGTCCCTGTGCAACGTGTCCTTAGCTCTCCTTGAGCTGTGAAACATAACATTGTTATCGAACTCAAGAGGGGGAAAAGATTGCATTTCAGAGACTAATCATTTAACATGTTTATTCGCTTTTAATTTTTTAAAATGCACGTAAATATTTGCCGATGTTGGAGGATGAATAATTAAAGCACCTAATAATAAAGTTCGATAGGCAGTAAATAATCAGAATGATCATTTATTTATAAATATATAAAACAAATTCGCATCACAAATTAACTTAAAACGCCGTGATGCAAAACAAACAGCAAAAAATTTCGATAATAAGAGAAAAATACCAGATTGTGTACCATACGTAATATATATTTAAGGGGGTGCGGGACAGCAAAAGTTTTTCATTTCTGAAATTTTTTAGTAATTTTTTTTTCACAGTAACATAGTATATGTGTGACTATTATTTTGCAATTAAAATTGTCTTATCTCTCTTTTTATACAAAATCCAAAACTTGAAAAATTTGCGCTAAAACAACGTTTCTATTTTTTGGTATAACTAAAAAAAAGAATCATAGTAGATGCAATTATTTTACATTTTTATACATAAAAATATATAATAAAAAATTTGTCTTCAGCATTTTAATATAAAGTTATTAGAAAAAATAAAAAACAATTTTTTTCCTAAAAAATCCACTGTTTTGAGTGTTTCGTACAATAAATATATAAAATTTTCTGATATAACATTTCCGGAAGATAAAATATATATATAACAAAGTAGTATGCACAATTTTGTGCGGATATGTTGTTTCCTTTTTTAGATATATCGTTTCAAAAATGATGTATCGTTGCAATTTTCAACCATGAGAAAAACCATTTAAAGATTTGATTAAAAAAATCAATTCATTTTACTTTTTATTATTAATATTGTTAAGTGTTAATACTATCTTTAGTACACTTTACCAATTTACTATATTTTTTATTTGAAGTAACTTTTCATGATGTTATTGACACATTTATATATATAGAGTAGAACCTAGTTAACGAGAACACGCTTAACGCGAATTACTTTTAACACGAACAGCTTCTTCAATACCCGCCAAAATAAAATTACTGCTAGGATTTCCTGATAAGACTTTTAACACACACATTTTTGGTCACTATGAGTGGTCGTATTAACGAGGTTTGACTGAAATACAATTATATACATATCGAGAAGTAACGGTTTCATTTAATGTTTTTGATTGATAAACCAGATATGAACTTTTTATCCTTGCGAATATATTTATAACCAAAATATACAAGTTTAACTATATTAAAAATATTTTGTATTAAGTTTTAAGGTCATTTTATACATTATTTGAGAAAAAGCGTGGAAAAATGTATATATATGTGAGTAGTTATCTTTATAGAACTATACCACCTACCCATCACTAAATTATTTAAAAAGGCTGCTAAGTTAGCATTAATATAAAAATAATTTATACAATAATAAAATTATTTATATATATATACACACACACACAACTGAAAGAATATTTTCGAATGTTTTTAAAAAGCAAGAAATAACTCACTGACGCTTGAAAAAACAAAACAAGTGACTGCACTGTAAACAAAAATAATACGTGATAAAAGTTATTTACTTCCATTTGATCTCACGTTACTTCTCTTCGCTTCACTGCATTAAAACAAATTATAAAAAACTCAACCAAAACAGTAAAAAAAAAGTTGCAAAAATTAATGTTACATTCGTTTTTTCATAAAGCCCTTTAAACGGCCACACCCCCTTTTTCTTGTTTTCTCATGACGTCATTTTTAAAATACTAATTGAGTAGGATGAAACTATTTTTACTAAAACACTTCTAAAAATCTGATTTCTTTTTTAAAATCAAAAATTGCATTTTTTTAAAAAAAAAGTATTCCGTTCCAGATCCCCTTAATTTTAGACGTTAAGGATACATGCCCCTAGTGGTCCAACATCCACATCTGCTGCAAAAAATAGTTGCGACCAATGATTTGGAAGCTAAAATTTGCAGGGCTTCAAGCTCATTTTCACTGATCCGTAGTTCACAGTTTGCTTTCCTTACGCGAAAGAGCTTCTGATTTCCCTGAAAACGGTAGTTCTTGGCGCTATACGATCATAAACGTCCTTGCGCTACAAAATATAAACTAAAATGTACACTAAAGGTTTCGTAAAAAATGTGATATGCACGCAACTCTCTATTTTTGGAAATAGTTGCTCTTGGTTCTATAGGATCATAAATGCCTTGCGCTGTACGACCATCAACGTCCTTGACCTACAAAATATAGACGGAAATGTACATTAAGGGCTTCATAAAAAATGTCATGTGAGAACAACCCTCTACTTTTGGAAATGTATGCAGAGGTCCTCAACCATGTCCCTTTCTAGATACCTGTGGATGGTTCTTAAACTTCAATGCGGTGGCGTTTAACCCCGACACAGGCATTGGTCAACATGGTGCAATTTCCACAAAAGCAAATTCTCGCCCCGCAATTTTTTGAGCTTTCCAGCGACATCTAGTGACACTAAAAGAAAGCTTAAAAGGTGTTAAAGCTTAAAACCCTTTGGTCTGAGTGCGCAGTTTATATTAGTTTAGTAGAAAAAGCATTGCAAGGTAGTCCGTTCGCGCACACTTGGCGTCCGATCCCATTAGCAAACGGGTTGTTTCATTGCAGTAGAGCGTCTTCCAGAACTCGTTTTCCCACGCGAAAAACGGGTTCTGGAAGACCTACTGCAATGGAACAAGTCCTCTGCCAACAGGACTGCACGCCAACTCACCGCGAACAAACTATACACATACTGTATGTGTACCTCTGGAATGAAGAGGTTCAATCCCGGGCCAAGCACCCGAGTTTGAACTCCTCTCACGCAACACTTTGCGTCTTTACTTACCAATATAGGGCTTGATTTCTTCAGCAATAGAAGTTAGAGCCTTGGAAATCCAGGACAAGGCCATGCGGTGGTAACGCATTCGTCTAGGGCGCCCTTTATCCGGCCAAGTCAGTTCGTGACGTCATTAGAGTGGACCTTATGTCTCTTCCGTGCTTAAATCGTTGGAAAATACGAATATTTTTGTTTAAATATATATGCATGTACATTAACTACTATTTTTATACGTTGTTTATAATTTAGATGCTTATTTGCTATATTTAAATTGAATGTTTTTAATAAAAAATTGACAGATGTATTTTATTTAGAAATTTATCACATACGTTTAAAAAATGTAATTTCTTCAATCAGTAACAATAAAAACTTAATTCATTGCATTTTTTAAATTGCAATTTATCTTCACAATAAATAGACAAAAGCATTTTTATTTTAGTCACTTTAATCTCACAACAGAAAGATATTACACCATTCACATATACAAAATGAACCAATAATTAAAGAGTGTACATATATATATCATCATATTCAACCATTATCTATCCACTGCTGGATGAAGGTCTCTCCAAATGCTTTCCACACAAGTCTATCCTGGGTCATTCGTTTCCACGTCACCCCAACCTGTTTTCTTATTTCATCCACCATCTAGTTTGAGGACGTTTTCTAGATATTTGGTGGTCTCTTGGAATCCAGTTGAGAATTTCAATTGTTCATCATTGATCAGTTCTTCTTACAATATGCCCAGCCCATCCCGTGTCAGCCTTTCTACTTTAACAATTATGTCCTCTACTCTAGTTTGCTCTC
>QLNU02015003.1:172632956-172656870 GCA_006491805.2 Dysdera silvatica
TGTTACCGCTGTTAAGACATTTGGTAAAGAATTTTGCAAGTATGTCTTCTACATATTCTCCAGCTTCTTTTAGGATATCTAATGTAATACCATCATCACCAGGGGCTCTTCCTTTCTTCATATTTTTTATTGCAAATGAAACTTCTTCTTTTAAGATTTTAGGAGCTGTTCCTTCGACTATTTCAATGTCTTCGTTTAATCCACTGTTACTTTCATATAGTTTTTTGTAGAATTCTTCAACTCTTCTAAGTATTTCTTCCCTATTTCTTGTTACGGTGCCATCCTCTCCTTTTAATGCAATGATGTGTTTCTTCCCAACAGATAAACTTCCTTTAACAACCCTAAGGCTCTTGTTATTTTCAATGGCTTTCCTTACTAGCTCACAGTTGAATTTTCTTATGTCTTCTTTCATGCTTTTGCGCAGAGTTTTACAAAGTTCTATGTACTCAATCCTGGAACTGGTATTTCGATTGTCCACCTTCATATCTCTTCGCCTTTTCATGAGCTGTTTCGTCTTCTCAGATAATTTGCTATTGTGCTTTTTACAGGTTACACCACCAATTTCCCCAGCAGTTTCAACTATTGTCTTAACAATGTTTTCATTTGCTTCTGAGATGTCAACTTCTTCAATAAGTCCTTCCAGTGCAGAAAAGCGATTTTTTAATTCCAACTTGAATGCCTCGGTATTTTCTTTTAATTTCTTTAAATCCACCCTCTTACTTACTTGTTTCCTAATGAGCTTCTGTCGTTCTAATTTAGTATTTAAGTGCACTTTACATCTCACCATTCGATGATCACTTCCAGTATTAAATCTGTTCAGTACACTGCAATCTTCAATAATTGATTTCTTGTTTGCCAGGATATAGTCAATTTCACTAGTTCCCCCATTTGGGTGTTTCCATGTCCATTTTCTTTGCGGTTTCTTCTTAAAAAATGAATTCATGATGCTAAGGTTTTCAGCTTCTGCAAATTCGATGAGTTGATCGCCACGTTCATTCCTTTCCCCATATCCGTATTTACCAACCGATGTCTCTCCTTGTTCCTGTTGTCCAATTCTTGCATTGAAATCCCCCATGATGAGCTTGATATGTTGTTTCCCTTTGGTGTGTAACTCTTTGATTTCTTCATAAAATTCTTCAACCTCTTCGTCGGTATGGCTTGATGTTGGTGCATATACCTGTACTATTTGAAGTTGGTATCGCTGGGTTAGTTGAACAACGAGCCTCGCTGCTCGATCTGATGTACTTTCAACTTCCAGAAGACAGTCTTTAATTCTTTTGTTGATTAAGAAGCCAACACCACTTGTTCTTCCAGTTTCCGTTCCTCTATAATAAAACAAATGTCCACTTTTAAGTTCCACCAACTCTTCACCTTTTCTTCTAACTTCACTGAGTCCTACAATGTCCCATTTGATCTTGTCTAGTTCCTCTTCCAATTCCTGAAGTTTTGCTTCAGAAGCAAGGGATCGTCCATTAAACGTAGCCAAGGTCAATAACAAACGGCAGCCTGGGCCATTCCAGTGATTCTTAGCACCCCCTGCTTTCATGCCACACTGACCGCTGCCTTGATCAGGAGCACTCCAGAATATATATATGAAAAGTCACATAAAGGATATTTCAATTAAAGAAATTTTATTTGTATTTTAAGAAAATTAATTTTAATGCAATTAAAATTATTAAATTCGCACAATATAATGATAATTTAATAATTTTTAGTGAATTCACAAATACATTTATATAAGTAGGATATAAATGCTTTAAAAAATAAATTGGCTTATAAGATTTAATACCATTCATTTTAAAACTTTACTTCAATTTTTAATCAAATTTTGAATTTCACAAAAAATCAAAATGATTTAGAAAAAATAAACCATTCAACTAACAATTTTAAATGACATATCAGGGATTCACTTGAGGAGCTACCACTGATACACAACTGCTATTTTTTTAAACACTTAAACATTTTCTTTTTATCAACAGGCTTAGCAAAGTCATTTTTATTTTAAATGCAATTTTTTAAAAATGCATTTTTTGGCACAAATAATGCATTTTATAATGACATCTGATGTATGACCTTCAGCTCATGAATCAAAATTGAGGAAACATTCCTTCTGAGCAATGATATAAAGTGTTAAATTTACAGTTGCTAGCCTTTAGTTTGGTATTTTCAAAAATATAGATTCATACGTTGATACTAATTTTTGTATTATTATATAGTTAAATAATGCAGAATTTAGAATATCTAGGTGTGGACAAGATAAACCACCCCTATCAGGAGTTTGGATGTAACTATTTTCCTTATTTACATTCAAAACATCAAACTTCTAAAATGTACGCTTTACCTGCTGAATACGTTTTCCTTCCTAAATATAAATAGCAATAATAACCAGCAATATTTTAATATCAGAATTTAAGAATTCACATTACATATGTCAGTACTTGCACCATAAAAGTATAACCAACGAATTACAATGACAGTGTCATAAATATTACTTACTTCAGGGGAATATGATCCACCAGTTGGCACATTCCAAATTGTATTATAAGCATCAAAAACTTTTATATCAATAATACCACATTGACTCAATTTCAAACTTAATGGCAAATGATTTGAATATGCAATTTACTTTCAACTTTATATTGTCGTACTGAAATAGAATATACAGGTCTAGCCAATGCTCGATACTTGGCAGAAGCGATTCTCTAAGGAGTCCGTTTGGAATTTACCAGTTAGCAAATATATAAAATTTTCTTCAGTTACACGATATCTAGTCAATTGAATTATTGTATATGTAGTAGACATGTAGTAGTATAGCAGCAGCACAGAGCCTGAATCACATTTTAACTTTTTCTAAGCCTTTAGTAATACCGAAAGCTTATTAAGAAAGACCAATCGCCCATCACCCGAAATGTTCGAAAGTGGCTTCACATAATTATCGCATTTATATTCACCTTTAAAGATAGTTTTCACACAATTTTCCGTCATATATTGATGGTTCCTGCAAAATTAGATAATGAATTTTTTAGACCAACCTCTCTCAAACCTGCAAAATGCTGGGTTAAAAATAAATTTTACATTTTGACATTCGAAGTTGGTTGTGTGCAAAGCTTTTAGGGTGAGCCCATGTTTATATTTTTGTAAGATCTCCAATTTCTGATTCATGTAATTTTTTCAAATTAAAAAATTGGGCAGTTTTGCTCAAGGGAGTTCTATCGAAATTAAGTTAATACAAAGTTTGGTTACAAGTTTTTGATTCAACCGATTATTACAAACGCATTTAAGTAAATGTACAGAATCGATAACATGAAACAATGGTCTAGACCAGGGATCGGCAACGTTTTTGGGATATTGTGCCAAAGCAATACCGTAGAATCATTCTGCATGCTAGTGGAATCACTAATCAAATTATTCTGCCTTCCATTTATTAATACAATTTAGGTAGATCTTTTGATATATTCCTAGTTCAGTAAAAGAATTACTTTTCTTATAAAAGGTTGGTTGGATATATGGTGCAAAGACAGCAAGGAGCATTCTGCGCCAAAAAAAAAGGAATTTTCTTAAAAATGTCCTTGTACATTTTGACATACAAGTAACAACAGTTTAACAATACAAAATGCAAATAGTGCAATCCTTTTGCTGTATGAAACCGTATTCTCTAGTTCAAAGGTTTTGAAGTGAACAAATATAGACCTTTTGCTATTTTATAGTACGCGCTTCGGCAAAATTAATTACTCAAAGCACTACTCTTATGAAGAGCAAATGTGAGTGATAGTGGAGAGGTTGAGACAGGAAGAAAAGAAAATTTTGGATGGGAATAGAATTAAGAACCATTCAAGGTGCAAGAAATCTGTCTGATCTCAAATTTATGGTTTTGCACACTTCCTTCACAAACATCTAACAACATTTCTCTTTAAGAGATGTGAAAATGAATTTTATCTAAAGACAAATAAAATAGATTTTTTGAAGCGAAACAATCACACTGTTTTTTAAATCACTTCACGTGCAACCGTATGTTGCCGACCTCTAGTCTAGACTGATCAATTTGATTTCTGTAGACAATACTTAACTTTTGTGAGATTTTAAATAAATACATGGTTTTCCAATTTATTCCATTGTCTGAGCAGACATCGATAATTTTAATATCAATAGTTTCTAATTTCAAATAATTTTTTGCAAAAATCACGAAGTTCTTGGGCAGTTAATGTACGAATTGGCAAAATATGAATAACATTTTTATGTGGCGACAACAAATTTTGCACCATAAAAACATGTCCACTATTATAGCAGCTGTTTCAAAATCTACTCATTTCCCCAACTATACTTCCACTCTTATAATTAAATTGGGATTTCAAATGCATTTCATCGATTAGTAAAATGGTAAAGTGTTTAGAGGAAGATAACTGGGTGCTACTGCACAAGCCATTCCCTAGTGGATTTCTTTGGAAGTGTTTCCAAAACGCATGGCGACTGTGACAGATCTACCTCCATGCTGTTTACCTCATTAAAAAAGGAGGTACAACGTCACAAGCCCATCTATAACATTCAGCGACTTTCCGACTCATTTTAAGAGGAGGGAAGCACTAGGAGACGAATTCCGCAGTGCCACCGATAACTGTTTAAATTTAGTGCATATATAGTTTAAGAAATTTTTTTTGTTCACATTCATCTATGGGGTTAATTTAAAATGAAGAACATAACCTTTTAATAGTGTTAGGATAAGAATAAAATTGGGTATTCAAAACTGCTTAAAAAATTAAATACATGTGGAGAAATCGAAAAGAATAAACTGCTAAATGTCTCTAAACGTCGGATATGCACACTGTCTTTTTTTCTAATTTTACCATCTGTTATATTAAGAAAGAAGGTATGCATTTTTTCAGGCATTTTTATAATTAAGCTGTCTAACAGTATAATATATAAATGGTACTTACACAATTGGTAACAGATCTGGAACTTATATCACGAAATTGCTAAGGCTATCCACGATGCTGCACTATTTATTAAATTTATTTCTTTTTAGCGACATAAAAAGCGAGTTCCAGTTTGTTTTTTTCAGTTCAGTTTCAGCAAAATAGTACCAAGATTCAAAACTGAATCTATTATAGTAGAATTTGTTATCGTGGAACTGGTCACAAGTTTAGGTTTAATGTTAAGGTATTATTACCCTCCGCAGGGATAACACAATTGCCAAATATGGTCAACACAAGAAAGCCTCCGGGGCGAGAATTTTGTGAGTTTTCGTGGGGGAATTTATTATACTATAATTTTTGCCACCCACGTATTAATTACAGCTCAAACTAGAGCTTATGTAATTTTGGAGAAAAAGAGACGCTTTCCCCATCCTGGATTCGGTCCCTGGTTCGAATCACTTGCATTTATGATGTTTATAGGAGCCATTGTTACAATCGTATTTCGAAGTTTCAATATAATTAACAAAATAATTGCGTTGATATGCATAGGCAGAAAGTTCATAAGGGTGGTTATGGTTATAGGCTCAATAAAAGGAGGTGTTATAGAGCTAGAACTCATATATTCAACAATTATTATAGGAAAGTAAATAGTTGGTTAGCTAAGATTTAATGCCCTAATAATAATTAGGTTATGATGCCCAAAAACGATTATATTTTATAGCGCAACATGAAAAATTTTAAATTCACTTTTGAACAAGACATTTAGTATATAGAGTAGTTTATTTTATTATTTAACTATAATCGAGAAAATTATTAATATTTATTTGTATAAAACTAAAACTATAGCAGTACAGATATGAATGCATTAATAAGGTGTGTCCCACCGAAATAAAGCCACCGTGATTATATGCCGTAACTGGACACGAAACAAACCAATAAGAACGAAACAAATATATTAAGAAAGTCTATATACAAATACATATTTGCAAGGAGTAACTCACTCCCTGCCCCACCTGGGCAGGAAAAAAAAATGAATGTGTAAAAAAGAGAGGAAAATGTGTCCCGCCGAAATAAAGCCACCATCCCTATTAGTGTTTTAGGTAACTCTCAATATTCGAGCTATTACAGGTAAACAGGTTTATGACGTCAGGAAGTTGTCAAATAACTTACCTGTTCTATCCCAGTCGAATGTTGACTTCAGAAGGTTGTATTTTCTATTTCTCCTGCAGTATTGCAATGGGAAAACGAACCCAGCTATCAGAGTTCGAGAAAGGCCAGCTAACAGCTTTAAGGAACAAAGTCTTTCATATAGACAAATATCTAAGCAAATCAAACGATCTAAAACCGTAATAGACAATTTTGTGAATCAGGGCAATGCGTACAGGTATAAAAAAAGGAGGTGTACAGGCAGAAAAATGACTTCCAGGCAGGAAAGAGATATTGTGCATCGTCTTTCACAAGGTGGTATTTCTCTCAGACAATTGGCCAAAGAGGATAACATCCCTGTGACAAAATCAACTCTGTCACGGATTGTAAAATATACAAAAAACTTCCAATATAAAAAAGGAAACAGCAGCCCATGTTGAAAGCTATCCACAAGCAAAGGAAAGTAGATTGGGCCAAATATCATCAAACCTGGAAGGACCAGTGGCATCGTGTTATATTCTCAGATGAGAAAAAACTTACTTTGATGGCCCAGACGGCCTTACACTCTGTTGGCGTGACATGAGGGAAGAAGAGGAAATCTTCTCCAAAAGATAATAAGGTGGAGGCTCATTAATGGTGTGGGGAGGCTTCGGCTATGGTGGTAAACTTAACCTGGCTTTCCCCTTAGGCCGCATAAAGGCTACCGATTACCAAGAAATGCTAGAAATCCAGTTACTGCCATTTGCAGAGAGAATTGGTGGCCCAAGTTGGATTTTCCAGCAGGACAACGCCCCCATTCACGTTGCAAAACCCTCTTGTGAATGTTTTTTGCATAATGGGGTACATGTCATGGAATGACTCGCCCTTTCCCTTGATCTTATTTCCCAAGAAAATGTGTGGGGGTAACCTCAGTAGGGCTGTATATGCCAATGGCAGACAGTTTCAGTCTGTGGCAGAATTGAAGGCTGCCATCATTGAAGTCTGGGATAATATTGATGCCATTGTCCTCCAGGGATTGGTAAATGGTATGCCACATCGTGTTTTCCAAGTCATATATAATCATGGCGGATATATTGGCTATTAACAGTAGTGGCTTTATTTCGGCGGGACACTTTTTCCCCTCTTTTTTTACACGTTCATTTTTTTTCCTGCCCAGGTGGGGCAGGGAGTGAGTTACTCCTTGTAAATATGTATTTGTATATAGACTTTCTTAATATATTTGCTGCGTTCTTATTGGTTTGTTTCGTTGCCAGTCATGGCACACAATCACGGTAGCTTTATTTCGGTGGGACACACCTTAGATCGCCTGTAATATTAATAAATTTTTTAATTCAATATTCTTTTTCACGACATTTAAATGCGCCAATCAAAGTAGTTAAGAATACAATATAAGGGAACATACCTTTGAACTCACTGGTGCTACGAAACGTTTTCTTTTCACGTGGTGAATCCATTTTCTTCACAACGCAAAAGCACGTTGGAATCCAGCGTTGAAACACACGTTTTCTTTCATGATAATTTCCACATGCAATATCTTGATAACAATTTCGCTCTTTTATACTTTTATTTTAATCATTCAAAACAGATTAAGCAATAATATAACAGTTCTGACAGAGAGTCTTACTGTACAAGAAAATCGACTTCTCTTCGAGAAACTGTGCATGTTGGTCCACTCCCGTGACGTCACAATGCCCTCTTTACTGACTTGGTTGGACTTTAGTTACAGGGGGCTCTGGTTCTACTCCCAACAGTGCAAAGAACGCTTGGTACTCAGATTTAATAAAGATCGCACTTCTTCCTGTGGTCTGGGGTTTGGTTCCCTGGGCCTTAAGAGGTTTGGATTCCTCGGAAAACAGTAGGTCCCGGTGCAGCATGACCTTTGCAGTTCTTGAGCCGTAAAACCATAAATAAAAACCAGGTCAGGAGGCAATGTGGTTTGAGTTGCCCGTAGCACCATAAGAGAAATTTCTTTTAAGTATTAATGCTCTTCTCATCATTAGGCCCTGAGGTGGTGCAATGGTAATGCCTGCACTTATCATTCCGGTACCCCGGGTTCAACTTCTAACTGTGCCCAAGAAGACAGCTTACCGACTAACTGCTCACCATAGTCCAGAGGTTGGTTCCCTAAGCCTCAAGCGATTCGCCTTCCTCGGAAAACTACAGGTTCCAGATCGCCACCACCCTCGCTGTCCATATATATATATATATGTACGTACGTGCGCTTTTAATTTTTTCATACAAATATACAGAATAAATCAGTACTCAAAATATACCTAAGCCGAAATAAAGGGATCTTGATACAAAACGCCGTATGGATGTACGCATTACTTAAGACATTTCATTTGGATAGTAAGCGAGGTAATAGGTAGCTTATAATATAACAAAGACAGTTATTATCTTAATGTAAATAAATACTTAGAATATTATTAGATGCAGAAATAGTGGATTTTCAGGCAGATTTACTAGTCGGCTGCCCTGTTCCCACTATTCATTTTTCACTGTGTACTCACTTGTGATGGTAGTTTCCACTCTTTGTAAAAAAAAACTGTTTTTAAAACCGCTTGAAAATAAAGGTTGTCAACAAAAGATTGAATAAAAGGAAAAACTTACAATTCGCCATAAAATGCTGCTAACAATTATAATGTTACTTAACTTATATACAGTAAATTACCCCAATAACGTTGTTTTAATTAACGACCATTGTCGTTAAACGACGATATTTTACAGTTTCGGAAAATGGTTCATAAAATTAAGCATCTTCCGTTTAACGTTCATCTGTTTAACGATAATTACATCTGTCCCTTAATAGCCGATAATTTTAAAGTTCACTTGTATGTATATAATCGCTCTTTGTTCATATCAGTATAAGCATATGCATTTTATTCCTATATTTTTAAAATTATTTTTAAAAAAATATATATTTCTTTTGATTACAAAAATTGAAATTTCCGAACCGAAATATTATTAAAATGTAAATTCGGTTTTATGTTCTGCTACAAACTCATTTGCATATTTAAAAGATTTAATAAGCAATGCATATTTTTATGTATGATGTAGAAACAACCGTTATTTTTTCCTTGAATTGAATTTCAAATCAGCAAAACTTATCCAAATTTCGGAGTCAAAAGGAAAATGAATTTCGTTTTCCCTGTTCATAGTAGATTTTGGTAAAAATATCGATAAATTGTGACAGCTTCAATAAATGCGAAAGAAATACGTTTATTAAATTTTATGGATGCTTTTTATCATTATGAAAACACGTATCCGAAATCCATATATATATATTTGATAAAGAGAGTTGGGTAAACAGTCGGATATTGTTTTTTCTATGAAAAAACATTTTCCGTTGTAAAAAATGTGAACAATAATTTTCCGTAATGAAATGCATTCCTTTTTCTAGGGATATTTTTTATAAAATCTATATCCAGTTCTAGCTAACACGTTCGCAGAAATTGATCAGATATCCTATCTACTCTCTGCATATTTACCTGCTTGAATTCTAAAAATTTATCCGCAGTCCTTTTTGTTGTCATGGTTGCAGAGCGACTTTTAATCGCATTATAGAATATTACAAACGGAATATAAATTCCTACTTTAAAGTTAACGCTAATTTGTATTTAATATTCATATTATGATATTATAGAACTAGAGCTCCAATGTGAAATGAAAGAGTTAAAGCGCTACTTAGAAAGTCGATGTTTTCAACAAAAGAAAAAGATACGGAAGGTTTCAAAAGGGCATTTCGAAAATAATGGGTGGAGGTTTTTATACGCAAAGATCTTTTATATATTTCTGGCTACTAGCAGGATTTAACGTCCTCGCAACAATCAAAGACCTGAGTAAAATTTGAGGTACTGTAAAATTTGAAAAGTTATAAAGATTCGATTCTATTTTCTTTTTCTTCTTATAAAAGACAATTTATTTAAGCGGCGTAAAGTAACTGAAAATCTATAGCGTAAAGTAACTGAAAATCTATATATTAAAGTAAAGTCTCAATGTCATGAAGTTAACACACTGAAGTCGCGTAGCCACCGTTGCCGTAACACGAAGTTTGCAAAGAAACAATACAGAGTTTCACCAGGAGATTCCATAACAAACAGTTATTTTGACACTGGCGTAAGGTTTAAAAGTAGGATGCTTCTCGAGCCACCTCCTTCTGTCAAGTGAATTCTGCCTTCACTTAACAAAGGGAGCAGCTGGCTTCCGAAACCTCGTGTTTTTGAACCACACGCTAGTGTCATAATAATCGTTCGTTACGAAGTTTGCAATAAATCACGATATTTTCATGACATCGCATGAAAAACATATTTGGGAACAATTTCGAAATTCAAAACGAAACTAATGAACTGCAAATGTTTCAGCCAAAAAATATATTAGGTATTGAAAAAAATTACAAATTCTGTAAGCGTAATTTCACTTAGCCGTGCTTTATTTTCTTAATGAATCCAAGGTACTCTTAACTGAATCCCATTATCCGCATTGCTCCAGAGGCAACCATTTAAGAGAAAATCTTTTAAAAAATAAAATTCGCGCACGGCAAATGGAAGATTTATGCATGCTAGAGCGGTCTATTCAAGCTGTGAAATTGACATTCACTTTGAAAGGAAATAGTTGCTAAACAAATTGAAACTTTATCATTTATTTTCCATTCGTCGACAATTCTTTGCATTTGAGTGGACCAAAATATCGAAGCAAATATGGATTGCCTTTCATTTTGTAAGTTACTTCCGAAATGGGTCTCGTGTGCTGAGATCCATTTTTGTTTCTAAGTGTTCATTTCAAAATGTTTAATTTTCCAAAATTAAGGCAAAGAAATTTTATCTGACGAAAGAAGAATTCGTGAGTAAACACCAGTTGCAAATTTTGCCGTTCATTATGAAACGTCTTGCCTTTTCTATGACAATTTTATCAACCACAACCTCAATTTAAAGCATGCCTTTCTATGTAATATCTCAAGTGGTATCCCACTTCACTTTAAAGATTGGAGACACTGGATAATAGAACATTTCAGAGGTTTTACAAATCCGAAGATCGATCGGGATTCTGTACACACACACATATATATATATATATATATATGGCCTGCAAAAGGGTTGCTGGTATCTAACTGGAAGGAGACCCACACGCTGAACGTATGTGACGATGTGTGGAACCGGCCAGGCCAGTAACCTAGTGTCCTACCCCGCCTTCAAGTGGTGCAGGCTGAGCTTTCTATTTATGTGGCAAATTAATATTTGCTACACGGATAGAAAGGCGGAAGGGGAGGGCTAATTCACCAACCCGTCTAGCCAGCGTGGTGAAATTATGGCTAATTCCTCCATTATGTTGACACACCAGAAACCATGGCCCCTAGTCTCCAGGTGCTGGAGTGCTCCTGATCAAGGCAGCGGTCAGTGTGGCATGAAAGCAGGGGGTGCTAAGAATCACTGGAATGGCCCAGGCTGCCGTTTGTTATTGACCTTGGCTACGTTTAATGGACGATCCCTTGCTTCTGAAGCAAAACTTCAGGAATTGGAAGAAGAACTTGACAAGATCAAATGGGACATTGTAGGACTCAGTGAAGTTAGAAGAAAAGGTGAAGAGTTGGTGGAACTTAAAAGTGGACATTTGTTTTATTATAGAGGAACGGAAACTGGAAGAACAAGTGGTGTTGGCTTCTTAATCAACAAAAGAATTAAAGACTACCTTCTTGAAGTCGAAAGCACGTCAGATCGAGCAGCGAGGCTCGTTGTTCAACTAACCCAGCGATACCAACTTCAAATAGTACAGGTATATGCACCAACATCAAGCCATACCGACGAAGAGGTTGAAGAATTTTATGAAGAAATCAAAGAGTTACACACCAAAGGGAAACAACATATCAAGCTCATCATGGGGGATTTCAATGCAAGAATTGGACAACAGGAACAAGGAGAGACATCGGTTGGTAAATACGGATATGGGGAAAGGAATGAACGTGGCGATCAACTCATCGAATTTGCAGAAGCTGAAAATCTTAGCATCATGAATTCATTTTTTAAGAAGAAACCGCAAAGAAAATGGACATGGAAACACCCAAATGGGGGAACTAGTGAAATTGACTATATCCTGGCAAACAAGAAATCAATTATTGAAGATTGCAGTGTACTGAACAGATTTAATACTGGAAGTGATCATCGAATGGTGAGATGTAAAGTGCACTTAAATACTAAATTAGAACGACAGAAGCTCATTAGGAAACAAGTAAGTAAGAGGGTGGATTTAAAGAAATTAAAAGAAAATACCGAGGCATTCAAGTTGGAATTAAAAAATCGCTTTTCTGCACTGGAAGGACTTATTGATGAAAGTGATATCTCAGAAGCAAATGAAAACATTGTTAAGACAATAGTTGAAACTGCTGGGGAAATTGGTGGTGTAACCTGTAAAAAGCACAATAGCAAATTATCTGAGAAGACGAAACAGCTCATGAAAAGGCGAAGAGATATGAAGGTGGACAATCAAAATACCAGTTCCAGGATTGAGTACATAGAACTTTGTAAAACTCTGCGCAAAAGCATGAAAGAAGACATAAGAAAATTCAACTGTGAGCTAGTAAGGAAAGCCATTGAAAATAACAAGAGCCTTAGGGTTGTTAAAGGAAGTTTATCTGTTGGGAAGAAACACATCATTGCATTAAAAGGAGAGGATGGCACCGTAACAAGAAATAGGGAAGAAATACTTAGAAGAGTTGAAGAATTCTACAAAAATCTATACGAAAGTAACAGTGGATTAAACGAAGACATTGAAATAGTCGAAGGAACAGCTCCTAAAATCTTAAAAGAAGAAGTTTCATTTGCAATAAAAAGTATGAAGAAAGGAAGAGCCCCTGGTGATGATGGTATTACATTAGATATCCTAAAAGAAGCTGGAGAATATGTAGAAGACATACTTGCAAAATTCTTTACCAAATGTCTTAACAGCGGTAACATACCAAACCAATGGGATTCTGCAACAGTAATTCTTTTGCATAAAAAAGGTGATAAAGAGGATTTGAAAAATTACCGACCAATTAGCTTGTTACCTGCTATTTATAAAATCTTCACAAAAGTGCTAACACATCGCCTGCAGAAAAAATTAGATGCAGCTCAACCAAGAGAACAAGCTGGATTTCGAAGTGGATTCAGTACAGTGGACCATATTCAAGTATTAAGAGAATTAATTGAAAGAACACATGAATATGAACTTCCATTGTGTGTGGCATTTATTGACTATGAGAAGGCCTTTGACTCTATTAAAACATCAGCAGTCATCAACTCTTTAAGATCAACAGACATTGAGGATGTGTACATTGACATGGTGAAACGTGTGTATAAAAATGCAAGTGCAAAATTTCGGTTACATAAAGATACCAAAACTATCAAAATTGGTAAAGGTGTGAGGCAGGGAGATACCATTTCTCCAAAACTTTTTACTTCAGCTTTACAGATGATTTTTCAGCAGATAAATTGGAATAACAAGGGAATAAAAATAAATGGTGAATATTTAAATCATTTGCGGTTTGCTGATGACATTGTTATTTTTTCAACGAACCCATTAGAACTCCAAGACATGGTACAGGAGCTCTCAACTAGAAGTAAAGAAGTTGGACTCAAGATGAACCTACAAAAAACTAAGATCATGTTCAATAATTTCGTAGAGGAAACAAAAATACAAGTTGACAACATTGAGCTAGAAATTGCTGATTCATATATTTACCTTGGCCAGCTGATTTCAATGGATGGCAACATTATGAAAGAACTCAACAGACGTATTAAACTTGGCTGGAGTGCATTTGGAAGAAACAGTTTTATCCTGAAGGGGAAATTGCCTTTGTGTCTAAAAAGAAAGGTCTTCAACCAGTGTGTATTGCCAGTCCTCTCTTATGGATCAGAGACATGGAGTCTAACAGTTGGAGCAATACGAAAGTTACAGACAACGCAAAGGAGCATGGAGAGGTGCATGCTTGGAATAACTAGGAGAGATCGAAAAAGAAACACTTGGGTGAGAGAGCAAACTAGAGTAGAGGACATCATTGTTAAAGTAAAAGGGCTGAAATGGCGATGGGCTGGGCATATTGCAAGAAGAACTGATCAACGCACTTACAATGTTTTTACAATTGTTTTCGCAGTTATAATTTTTACACGAATTTTAACTTTTAATTGAAGAGTTGTAAATGTACAAAAAGTTTAAGAGTTAGCTGTAAGTTTTTATGTGAACATACCTTTCATAAAATTTGCGTACTCATTGTCAACCTGTGAAGGGATGAAATTACACCAATAATGCAGTTTTGTTTTATTTAAGGATTGAAAGATTTTTTCTGAAAACGTTTAACAATTCCATTAAATAAGACGAATTAACGCAGTTTTCTTTTTTATTTTGTCAGTCATTATTAGCCTTTGCAGTCATTCACTATTAGCATCTATTACGCCTAATATTTTTTTAAATATATTTATCTATTAACAAATGTATTTTTAGTATGATATATTTTATTTTATAACATATAAACATTTTATGTGTATCTCATTTATATGCATTTCCTTTATATAGAAACATTTTATTTTATAAAATGCAATCAATTTTATTTTAAAACTGACTGACGTGAACATATTTTTTGTGTATCACTATCGGAGGTGTCGGAATTGTATACTGGTACACAGTTTTGGATGATAATTATCATAAAAACAATAAAAAAAATTCTACAACGTGAGCATTTTATAAATGAATTGTTCGAACAACTGATTTTCTTTGTCTAATATCATCTGGAAAACAAATACCATCTACATTTTCAAAGACTCTTCTTTCGTTTGTTAACTTTGCAACAAACCAAGAGTACTGTAATGTATTCTTAAAATTCGGCGCCGAAAGTTGATTGTGAATAAGTGAATGGATCTTCAAAGCATCTATCTGCTCGCGTGTTTAAATGACTATTTTCTTGTAAGCTTTCAACACAATTTTGTAACCTTTTAATGAAATTTTTTACTTGACGGAAGAAGTACACATCACGAGGTTAACAGTATGGGGTACAATGAGGTGGAATTACTTCAACAGTAGAAGAAGAGGTGCCGTCGTCATTTGTAAAAACATTATTAAAGTGTGCTGGATCTACTTAACTACATAACAGGCTACACTAAAACTTTTTCTACTTTTCAACTTTTTAATAATCAACAATTAAAATTCGAGTAGAAATTATCACTGCCAATAAGCATACAATTAACTTAATTACATAAATATGAATTTTATTAAAGTAAGTTTATGAACAAAATCCGATTGTAAGCGAAGTATTTTTACTAATAAAAATACATAAATATATAAAAAGGATGCATTAAAAAAAAGTGATCGATTTCCACGGGCATCGAACGCAAAAACACGAAGCGCTAGGCCGGTAACTTACCAACTAGGCTACCGATTGGCTTGCGGAGGATGTCGTATTTTAAGCTCATATATCGGATGCAAAATCTTTAAAAATTCATATCTCTGAAAATAAGCCGCATTGGCACGAATATCGAGACACGTATTTCCTTATTTTGGCTATACTTTCATCAAAATCGACGGAGCACTCACTGTGGGGTTCCCCTTGTTAGTTGAATCAATGCCAAATCGTATTTTTTAAGTGATAAACGATCACGGAGTTTCTACAAAATATTAAAATTATATAAATTGTTTTTTTTTTATAAAAATGAGTGTGAATTTATAATTCTGTCCATATCAGTATTTATTTATTGTGTAAATTTGCAGCAATTCGCTGGAAATATTTGTAATATTGTGAGCAGTACTGTCGAACATATTAAAGTAATTATTGATTCTTTACATTCGAAGGACACATTTTTTCCTGAAGTTTTGAACAAATCTCAGGTGAACTTATATTTTTGTCAATCAGTGTAGTAATTTAGGGCACTACAGTAGTCACGCTTTTACGCACCGTGCTATTAATTCGACATTCGAGTGAAAATAAGACTTACGGAATAACTGTCCACTGTCGTCCCAGTTTTGATTCGCTGAATAGGTTTTAAGTCATCGGTGGCGTAATATCAATGCACTGAGCTATTGTGCTATTGACCCGGGTTCGACTCCAAGCGGTATCGTGGACGCATTACATTTTCCTGTCAACTATAGACCTGAGATTGGTTCCCGCGGCAGTAGCAGTTTGAGTTCCTAGCGAAATGATATTCCTGGTACAGCAAAATCTTTCCTTGTTTTACGCCGTAGAACAGAATTTAATTTTCCCATCTTAACTCCAATAAAATATTTCTTATTATATAGATAAGTACTGTACGTTCACGAAAAGTAGTCCGATGGAACATTTAGAAATAATGGGAGGTGATGTCACAAACAGCCTAGCCAATTACAGCAGAGGGGGAACCCAATTTCCGAACTTGTTTTTGGCGAACATTTGTCTACACCAAAACACCTAACAAGTTCTCAAATGGTTCCCCCCTCTGCTGTAATCGGCTAGGCCGTTTGTGACGTCACCTCCCGTTATTTCTAACTGTTTCATCGGACTACTTTTCGTTAACGAACAGTAGATATCTAAGTCACACATACATATTGCGTGGAAATATTTAAAAAACACTATACAGGGTGTTCTGTTAAGACGGCATAAACTCCGCACAGCGAGAATCTTCGCTCAGAGTATACAGGGTGTTACTAAACTAATAGTCAGAACTTTAAGAGGTGGTAATATCCATTGAGACTAACAATATTAGGTATGGAATCTAGGGTCGCAAACCACTTACAAGGCCAGTTCTTAAACCGTCCAGAATGAGTAAATATTTACAACAAGTGTCTGTGAAGCATAACGTGCGATGCCCCAATCCTCTACGCACTGGATCAGCTAACGTGAGTTGTAGTTTGTACCTCTCATGTACTCTTTGTAAATATTTGTACATGTTGAACTGTTTTCGAATTGGCGCTGCGAATGGTTTGCGACCGTAAGTTTCGTACGTAATATTTTTCGTCATGGTGGGTACATCAGTCTTTAAATTTCTAACCATTAATTCAATTGCACACTGTATAAAAATGACCCAAGAACCATACTTCTACAGCCAATGGTTTTGGAGAAAATTGCGAAAGGGAAATAAGCTCTATTAGAAATAATAGAAACCATTCAACGGATGAGAATAAAATTGCAGTCAGCCATTCCATGGTGCGTTCCTTGATATGGGCGGTGATCAATGATCATTGTATCTCCCTATGTCACATGCAAGTACTGTTCGTTCACGAAAAGAAGTCCGATGGAATAGTTAGAAATAACGGGAGGTGACGTTACAAACGGACTAGTTAATGACAGCAGAGGACTCGTTTTTGGCGAACGTCTGTCGGCGCCAAAATCAAGTTCTGAAATTGGAGTCCTGCTTTACTGTAATGGGATAGTCGTTTATCACATAACTCCCTTTATTTCTAACTGTTCCATCAGACTTACTTTCATGAACGAACGATACCGATATCCTTATTTCCAATATGGCTTATTTGTCGTCACGGGATGTGATGTCATATTTTTATTTGGCGTTTTTCTCGAAAATTACGGGTCGTAGAGATATGCACACGACCTCTCTGAGCTACCGCTTTTTCACGGAATGGACGGTGGTCGCCTCAGGGAGGTTTTACTGTATGTATAAAATATCCCATTTGTACATTTAAAAGCTTGATTTAAAATGCCGTGAAACGTTGAAAGATAAAACAAATTACCCTTATCTTGTAGCATACAAAAGTTCTAACCGTCCGTTATCATAAAAACCATCAATTCTTTATCGCTAACTATCTCTTCCCACCATATCTCTGTAGTAATATTAATGACCTTCAAAAACCAGACATTTAATCGAGGAGGAGCGACAGATTCCTTTCCTTATATTTATTGTATAATGAAAAATAGTGGAAATTATGCCCAAACCAACTTTCCAAACTACGCTTTCCATTATTAATTATCGCGAGGTTTTCCTCAATTGCCGTATTTAAAAAAGAGGCGAATGGCTTTCCCAATGCACCAGATGTCTCTGTGATTAAAACAAATCCACAGGAAGGTTTTTCCTAAAATATTTACGGTTGAGAACACAATTCGCTGTCACAATTCTACTTCACACTGGTGATAAGCCATCTAACTGTGTGAAACATTTTCAGTAGATTTAGAACATCCCCTAGATCTTTAATGAAGCGTCCCGGTAAAGAGTTACAATTTTTCTAAGATAAAACTTTCGCTGTTGAATATCGCAAGGAGCGTCAAACAATTCGTCGACCCTTTTAGATTCAAATCACGAGCTTTGTAAACGAAACGTCTTCCGGAAACTGGAGGATTTTGGACAGGGAATAACTTTTGTGTTAGCATTAGGAGAAAGCTCATTTCGTAACTGCGTTTGTTGCTGGAACATCCACGTACCTTCCATTGACATGAAGTAGGAAATCCGAAGCAGTTACCATAAAGTTGACCATAGCATCATCTGCTATTCTGAATTCATGAATACAAAAATTTCCATCCTGAAATCGCCGAAAGCAATCCGTAATCCAGGGATCTTTAGTTTTTCGACGAATTCGATTTCCATGTTTATGTTTTAAATATGAACAAATTTGTACGAAGATCAAAATGGAGTTAGAAATAACGTAGCAGAAGTATGAGGGCAAATAGAATTATAGATTGTTTTCCTTTCCATAAAGTGATGAGATTTTGAAGTTCCATTCAAAGATGGTGCGTTGGAAACTGAATGATTCTTTTTAAAATTAACCCATATGACATGTACTTAAAATCGTAATAATTCAGTATCTAAAAATGAAAAGAGAAATTCATTGTGTTCCTTCAGCTATATTTTAAAACGATACGTAAGACCTCATCTTTGATCTTGTTTGACATAAAATGACCCATGTTGACTTCGCACTAAAGAATTCAACGAACCATCCTTCTGATAGAAGATAAGTACCTTCGAACATTAAATTATCTATATCTTATTATATTATTTCAATCTCGTATTACGTAAAACGAATTATTTTTAATGCCTGACAGTATCCATGATGTGAAGCGTTTCTCTCTCGTGTTCAGGAGCATGGCTAGATGACCTTGCGCCTATGGATGAACTGTCCAGACTGGGCCCCCTAGTTACGGACATATTTTCCCAGGAGAGTTATTTTAGTCGATTTTATGCCCCCCTTGGCGTGGGTCTTCCTGCCCAAACCTAGCCACGGCCCCGATCGTGTTAACAATGTTTTAATTCCAATGATGAGATAGAACACGTGCCTTTTTTTTTCCCCGACAAAATATTTCGGTGGTTCGTTACCTAGGCAGAGGTTCGGATTGATCGGGAAATCATTCGTCACAGGGCAGCATGAACTTAGTTTCCTTTCCACTGCAAAACAGAAATGTGTTTTATTAACTATTAATATTGCGTGATGGATGTCGGGAGGAATTAGTAGTATATATATTTAATAATTGACTGTGAAATGTTTATTTCATGTCAAAAAGGCGAATGCAAGCATTTGACGATCATAGTTCTTGATGAACATTTGACGATCATGGTTCTCGGTGAATATTTAAACACATGGAGAAGCGTTGTAAATCCAAAACTGAGGCTTGACATGCAATACATGCCTCAAATAACTCTGACTTGACAAGTATATAAATCTAGGTGCAAGTACTAAATATTCGCAAAATTTGGTGACGTGTAGAAAATTGAAATTTTCGATGATACGAGACATGTATCGAGAATGGCCGCTTAGCTTGCGAGACAGGGGTAATGCTTCACGATTTAGACGTTGGGCATGTTCGAGGTGGCACGCGACGCATGTAAAGGAATTAGAAGAACTACAGAAAACGATTCCCACCAACAGCATGAGCACGGAAATGTACATTAGAGGTTTTTTTAAACGATACTCTAGTAGTAAGAAGGAACAGCACTGCACTCTGCAAACGTTGACGTCCTTGCTGCAGGGCTAGGCCTGGCGGTGACAAAATGATAGTGTTCAACTAACGCGCCGGTAATCCGGATTCATCGCGAACAGTATGGAAAAAAAGTGTCAATTAATTGTTCATTATAGTCCGAGGGTTATTTCCTGGATCTTAAGAGGTTTGGATTCTTTAGATGAATGTAGGTCCACTACCCATGATGACATTAAGATAACGTATTAGTTTACGGCGCTGGTAAACAGTGGTGGCTAGTGGCGCTATTTTAGTGAAGCAGAACTAGTCTAATTCACCAAAATAAGTTGCACAGCCATCTGTACTCACCAAGAAAGCTGTTTATTGGCTGAGTAAACAGGTAGGTTAATGTATTTTGGTACTTTAACTACTGTCTCACTGAATTTTCACCGCGAGCCGCGCTGGTAACCCGCATTAGATTTACGATGGTATTGTACAAAGCCTGCGGTTTGTCTACCCCTCTTAGTTCGGGGTTTGGTTTCCTTGGCAACATATTTGAATGACTCAGTAGTAGGTCCCGGAGCAGTATGGTTTTTGCTGCCCTACTGCCATTGAAACACGTCATTGCAGACCCATGATTGACTTACATTACACCTTGGCAGGGAAACGACGCATTCATTTACTGTGCAGGAAACCCAGGTTTAAATTCCTTTTGTGCACATTGCTTCCGCTTTTTCTACCGACCCATATAAGTGGTTCGATTCCTTAGACAAAAGAGATTCAGTTTCTGGTGCAATATGGTCTTCGCATTTCTTGCATTGTAAACATCCTTTTATAACATTAAGTACTCTTTCACACTTTATTTCACTCTGTTTTAAACGTCTTCCTGGCAACGGCGTTTGCTTCATAAGCTTTTATTTAAATTTCATTTCGCGAAATACTAAATATCCTATCTCCATGTTGTACATTATTACATATACGATGACTATGAAAGTGTAGTGAATAAGTTGTTTGGCCAGATATACCACGTGGAGGCACTATGCACAAATTACGAACATAGTTTAAGATGTCAATGTCATAATAAAAGCCATAGTTTTAGTTAAAATCAGCATATTTTATTTCTGTACTAAATATTTAGTATATCCTACGTAAGTAGTATTTACGTAACTGATCTAAATACAAAATTAGTTGAAAATTTAATTTATTAGATAATTTGAATACTTAATGAATGCATAAAACTACAGGTAAAATTCTAACTTTACATTTATTAGCTCTTCGGTGGTCTTAGTCTTGTAAAGATCTTATTACAATTTTACCGATGTGTTTAAATGTACGATGGAAATTCGGCGGGTGGGAAGGCGGCTTGAAAAGGAAATTGGTACCATTAAAATGCAAATTCGATTCCATATTTTCCTGAAAACGAACTGCATATTTAAAATATTCAAGGAATTGATTTTTGCATGAAAGAGAAACAACAGTAACTCATTATTTGAATTGAATTTCAAATCGGCAAAATTTATTCGAATTTATCGGTCAAAAGGAAAAAAAACACATTTCCCTCCTGTCATGGATTTTAGCAAAAAAGTCGATAAAAATTCGATTTGAATACAAAAATTGCTGAAAATTAAACTTATTGGAATTTGGAGTCGATTTGTATAATTATTAAAACACTTATTCGAAATCTATTTGACAATATTTATAACTGAGGGTTAACAAGTTGACAGAGCAGATAACTAGTTATTTTTTTTTCGTAAATAGTATGTGGGCTATTGGTTGTCGTGGTCGAATGTGCTTCTTTAAATAGAGACTTTGGTTCAGAATTCATATCCAGTTTGTCATGGGAAATGCGTTCGTGGAATTTGCACGAACCCCATTCTCCTCAAATCTTGATTGGTTGACGTACATTTTAATTCTGTAGTATTTTATTGCCAAAATTGAAAGGTTACTTTTGTAAGTGACCTGTTGGGCATTACAAATCATAGAATATGTATCCTTATTGTACAACTAAGCAAAATATTTCATAATTTCAGTGTTTAAAAGAGGCTTTTTATAGTAGCACAGTAGTAACTCGCTTGTCTAGAGTGCTGTCCAATTCCAATGATACCGTAGACCGCATGCGGTTTTTCTGCTCACCACACGTCGGAGTTCGGTTCACTAGTCAAACATAAGCTCGGATTCCTCGGAAAAGTAAAGATCTCATCGCAACGGGATCTCGTCTATCCTTGCGCCATACAGTGCAAGGGTTAAAGGGAAATTAATAGAGTAAGAACTGCAATTGAGAAGAGTAAGAATCGCTTGCAAAAACGGCTAGAAAAGGTGCATGAATGTCTCAAAGTTTACTTTGAAAATTATGGAGATAAAATTAGTTAAATATAAAAATATTTATTTTTATTCCAAATGCTCTGTGACAAATATGGATATTTATAAAAAAAAAAAGAAACATCACTAACGTTACCTATATCCTAATGTAAAACAGGTGTCTTTCGAACCGTTTTTGGCCCTCGATCCTTAGTATCCACTCTGTTTGTCTATAATTTAATCATAATAGGTCAAACGAAAAAAGTGGCACTTGTATAATTCTTTGGCGCAAGAACCCAGTGGCGGTATGAAAAATGTGGACAAACCCTCGCGAACACATTCGTTTGACAAAAGTACGTATGACTGCGTCTTAGAGGCATTAACGCTCCTTGTTTCTCCTTCAGACACAGTAACAGCAAACCACTCACTTCTCCGCAGCCTTGACTACGTCTTGAATGACGGCTGGCTGGTTATTTACTCACACCAAGAGCGCAGTGTGTGTAAAAGGCAGAAATTTTAATCATTTATAAAGCCTGCTTATAGCAGGCACTCCGCAATTTGCATGATACTGCATTCGCATTTCCAGGATACAGCATATACTCCATCAAGCAGTGTGCACAAAAAAATTATTTTCCTTTAGACACGCACATATACACCGTACATATATTATGTGTTTGTGTTTAGTAATTTCCCGAACAAACATCAAAAAAGCCAAACCACCTTAAAAGTACAGTACTTTATTACCAAAGGCTTGCGTAAAGTAAATTAATTAAAATTTAATTCATTCTGGGACACTCAATTAACATTTTTAAATCGATACTCTTCTAGAATGAAAATTAACGCGATACGTGCAGAATTTCGGCTCTTCTAGTTATTCGCTACCTATTACGTTTGGGTGGAGCAAACCTTGGAAGCGAACAAATGTTTTGCTTCTAATAGTTTTCGATACCATTTTTCGAAATTGGTCTCTTGCGTGAAGCTTCTCTTTCATTGTAAGGATGTAAAATGAGCCGATATTTTTCGAAATTAGAACCATGGGAATTTTGTCTGACTAAGATGAAATTTGATAGAATATCAATTGCAAACTGTCATCATATCCTGTTTTCAGAAAAAATTTTTGTCAAAGGCGGCTTTATTTTAAACAATGGTTTCCATATAATAACGAAAACAATTGCTTCTATGTAATATATTAACATGTTAAAAGAATAAATATTGTGGATCATTTCATAAACAATAACTTCATACGGAAAATGGTTATATACGCAAAGATTGTTATCATTTTATGATTGAGCAAAAGAGAACCTGAACGCAGGTAACAATTCATTACTCCTTTGTTTTTCAACGTCTAACCAACCACTTATTTTCTCGTATATATGAATGCTGACCAATCTATTTATTGGTCAAAATGGCAATAAATAAATTAATAAAAAAATTCAATTAAAAGAATTCAATAAATTAATTACTAATAAATATTTTTACCTTTAATGAAATAAGTTGATTTTTTAAATATGCAATACATATAATTATATAAATCTTAATATTATGGGAATAAAATTATATATACATGTAAGGTATTTCTCTCATGCTTTTTCAACATGAAATTGTAGCAATGTCAGCTTTTGTAGCTTTTTTGGTTCAGGTACTATTGACAAAATTAAGAAAATTCAGACACAATTTACGCGAATATTACACATCAAACCTTGGAATATTTTTGGATGCTTTTAGG
>QLNU02015003.1:172662510-172704683 GCA_006491805.2 Dysdera silvatica
TGTTATAAATATAAATGTATGATAATAATAATGTTATAAATATAAATGTATGGTAATAATAATGTTATTAAAATATAAATGTATGATAATAATAATGTTATTAAAATATAAATATAATTAACGGGTTTAATGATTAAAAATATACTGGAAGATTTACATGGTTGTACCCCTGGATATTTGTGGTAGCAGAGAGTGGGATATAGGCTTGAGACGGCATTTTTCAATTCCCGCCTAGGGCAGAAAAACACCTAGAAAATGTTCTGACTATAGTCAGATATTTTCCAGTTGAGGGGGCAAAGAAAATTTTGATAGCCCTGCTCTATAAAAAAATCGGATTATGATTGCGTTTTATAGCAAGTATACAATATTTCGAATAGAAAGTGTTTTATGTCTTACAAAGCGCTTAACAATATATTTTAAATATTGACTCATGGATCATTATCAGCGTCGAATTATTGGAAATAAATGAATCTAATTTTATATTATATATATAGTGGAATCTGATAAAGTGGCCACCTGTGGAAAGTGACCACTTTTTATAAAAGGGAACTTGTAGGGAGTTAGTCATGACTAGAGACCGGAAGTTTAGGCACTAAAAATGGCGAAAAAAGGCAGACGAAAAGACACTTAAAAAGATAAAATCAGACATTAAAAAAGCACTTTAAATTATGGAAAAGGACATTTAAATCAACGAAGGAATGTGGAAAAAAGACATTTAGATCAATTAAATGAATTTAGGTTCTAAAAACTGTCGAGAGAAATCTGATGCACACATTCCATATACTCTCTTAAAAATAGAATAAAATAAGTAGACGTCATTGAAAAAAAATAAAAGTGCGTATTTTTTTAATATTTGAAAAGGAAAATTTTTACTTACAAGATAATTTTAGATGGGTTTATTCGAACAACCTATCTCCTCTTATTTTAAGTTACTGCGCTATGCTTTTCAAATTCTCAAATGCGAAATTTTAACGTCTATCCGTCCGTAACATTTTATAATGGTGAAAAAAATCATTCACTTCAACTAAAATGACGGGCGCATACCTAAAGCAGCATGCCATGGTAGAAGACATGGACAGTTCTACTATGGCATCAACACTTAGAACTTTTCCTATATTGGGAGAGGTCAAGTATTATGTAAGCACCTTTTGGGGGGGGGGTTGCTGTTGTTTTATTTTCCTATGTTAGATAATGTTAATTTTTATTTAGGTAGGAAGTCAAATGGCCAAATTATTGATCATGTAATGCTTGAACTCTCATTCATAATAAATTCAGTCTTGATTCGCATGTCGGTAGTGGGGGATGTTCTGACCGTAAAAATGAAGTGTCCGTACATGACGGTGTGCGTTAAGAGGGTATATATGTGTAGGAATTCTAAAAGTATATAAAACTATAAACCAAACTAACTCAAAACATAAAACCAAACCGAAATAGGAATTTACGGCAAAAAAATAAATAAATAAATAAATAAAAAAAAAGGCATCTGCGGCAAAAAAATAAAAAAAATACATTTTCGGCAAAAATCTGTAAACAAGGCATTTTACTAAAAAAAATTAAAAATAGGCGAAATAAGGCATTTAGTTTGAACTTCCGTTCTCTACTCATGACTATACCAAAATTTGTCGCGCATTTTGGCAACCTGTTTATGATGACCTTTGCAGACCTGTGACGAAGGTGGTCAGTTTAGGCAGATTCCACTGTATATGTCTTTCTTTTACTTCAACGGATGTTTAAGCAGATGTTCTTTAAAGAGTTTCAAAAAATTCTCTTTGCACAGAATTTCACATAGAAAAATTGCTAAATAATTGACATCAGTTTTTCTGCTGTCAATTATTTAGCAATTTTTCACGGCCAAAAGTATTTTTATAAATTTTAAAAGAATCACAAAAAAAACGTTTCTCCGATAATTCTGTTAGGAAATACCGAAACTTTTTAAGAAATTGGTCACTTTTGAAAACTGTCAAAAGTGAGAAATTTTATCGTATTGCATAAGAAATCAGATTTGAAACTAACAAGCAATGTCAAGGCTGACATTTTAATTTCCATACGTATGTCAAAACGACGTTACTTCGTGTTGCATTTTAAAATCGGTTTTCCTCAATTGAAATTCCATTCTTTAAATGAATAGAAATATACGTATTTATAGGCAATTTCTTTGTTGGTATTGCCATGTTCCAGTAGTTTTCAAAATCCGAGTGCATAAGTATTTTGTGACTATATACTTCTAAGCTTATCGATATTAAGACGCTTTAGGACGTGGAGCAGAAAAATAAAAGTTATGATTTAGTAATATTCAGATTAATTCCTTTAAATAATGTCCAGTATAATTTAGTCAAGGTTTTATTGCTTTGCTACATATATTTACATACACGCGGTTTTAATTAACTAGTGTGGAAAAATATAATATATTAATCCATTATTCACACTTTATGATTCTGGTGTAAGTATAAAATTTGCTTAAACATTATTCATACGCAAAATATCGTGGCATTAATGATATGGATATTTGTATATTTATATTAATTCTTAATCAATTTAATTTAATTGATGTTTATATCTTATTTAATCACTAGAGTAATTGATTAAAATTGTTTGCTAAATGTAACTGACGAAGTAAATTTAGAAAATAAATTACAAGAAATGAACAGCAATAAGAAATCTCAAAAATACTCAAGTTCAGTGAAATGAATAAACAAAAATTTTTATTCGTTTCCTAGTTCTATTAATCCTAATTATCCTAGTAAAATAAATATTTTGCGTTAAAAGGGAAATTGGGAATAATCATTAGTTAAATTTGGAAGAATTATTTCTTAAATTAGAAAGGATTATTAATTGAAAATGCATAATTCGCGTAAAGATTTCAAACCAATATGTTGTAAATTGTTGTTTGTAATGAAAGTTAAAGGCTTACACTTAAAAGCAGTAGTTTTGTGATTCTTCTACTGAAATTAAGAAGAAAAACTATTACTAATTTCTAGAAAAGCTTTTCTCAATATAGCAGAAGCTTACTGCTGATGCGATTATGTTTTGTGTATTAGTAATTTAAAATATTCAAGAGATAATTTAAACAAATTATAACTAAATTGATCCGTGTGGAAACTGTTGTAAACTAGGCACAGGAATTAGAATTCCATTATTTATTTATAAAACTTTGGGAAAAAATTTTTCTAAGCTCAAATCTGTTTTACTAGAGAAAAAATGTTATATTATGAAACGGTATATTTAAAACTACTACATTTCTTTTGGATATTTAATTTTGCCCATAAAAGTATAATGTTCATTTATACTCTGATTATATATATATATATAAATCAATATTTATTTTTAAGCAAATTATAGCATAAAAAACCAAAAATACGAAACGCAAATGATAAAATAAGTGCTGGAAATATAACTACATATACAAACCAAAACATCCATCAAAACCAGATAACATGCACTGTATCGACGGCGCAAAATGCTTTTCAATAAAATTAGTAGGAATGATATAAAATCAATCCCTAAAAATATGGTGAAATGTTATAATATATTTCTATTTTTTTAGTTCAGTTTAATTTTTTCCTTTAGTTCTTTCTAGTTTACTTTGGATATATCAAAATAAAACTGAAATAAACTCATAGCCGTAGTTAGCCTCGAAATCAACATAAGCACCACTCTACGTATACTTACGGGTGTATTTATGAAAAATACACCTCTTACGTTAAATAAAGAAAAATATTATTTCCTCGTGCTTACAAGAAATTAGCATCGTTCTGCAATCAAACTCTTATGAAATTGGCACGTACATGAAATAATACAACTGCGAATGCGGCTCCCAATCATAATATATTAACTGTAAACGAAGAAATTACAACATACCCCAGGAATCCCACAAATGTCATCATAATCATCGAACAGTTGATATTTTATAACATCGAAATAATTTCTAAAAGTTTTATTTCTTCGCTTAGAATTTTCTCAGCATTAAAGTAAAAAAACTGCACTTAAAATCCATCATTATATTTTTTAAGAATTATTTTCTGATACAGAATCAGTTATTGCAAAAAATAGATATTCGCGTTACTTACTAGCTTATAGATAGATAAATAATTCTGCACACGTAAAACAAACGTCCGTCGGTTTGATTAATTGTTTGTTTTTTTAATCTGCACTCTTTGGTGCATGCAAATCATTTTGCTCCGAAATTTCTTCATTTTAATATTATTACTACATCAAAAGATTATAAGTATTGTTTATTATGTATTATATTTAAATATTTCAAGTCTTGTACTTCAATGTTTACGTTTCAATTCATATATTTCAATTCATCTGCTTCAATTCATGCGTTTCAATTAAAATGTTTCAAAATATCTTTTAATTTATTTATTTTAATTTATATATAAGAGTTATTTATAAGGGTTTTATTATAGAATTCTCAGGCTATATGAAAAGAAGCAGTATAAGAAACCCTTTCTATTTCAGAATTAAAATTCTACAACCTAAAGAAACGGAATCATGAATCTATTCCGTCGATACTACGCAAAATTAAATAAAAGACCTTTTTGAACAACGTTATATATATATGCGCATAAAACGAAATTTTAATCATACCATTTAAATAATGCAAAGTAAATTTTCGTTTTATATGCGTATATATATAACGCTGTTCTAAAAGTTCTTTTATTTCAACGGAATCACGTGCATAAGTTGTCGTTTATGCGTGTGCATAATGAATTTATACTGATGTATTACTGTTAATATTAAAAGAGAATGTCTCTCGCGCGTGCACGGCTTAAAAAATAAACATGGAAAACACTTTAAAAGTGTGCCATAATTCTATACAATGGTTAATAGCACACTTATTAAAAATTTACTAAACAGTTTTATTTTGATACCCAAGCTTAAGCTCAGACTAGAGCTTTTCAGGTATAGAAGAAAAAGGGACATCGTGCCCGACCTGGATTCGAACTAGAGTCTCTCCGTTGAGCCCGGAGCGCCTTAACCGCTAGATCATCGAAGTCAGGAACGACGCTCCTCTTGTATATATATATATAAGTTTGTAAGATATTATTACCCTTCTAAGCTTCTTGTTAAATAACACAATTACCAAATATTATCCAACACATAAAGCCACCGACGCAAGTTTTGGGGATTTTTCGTGGGGAATTTATTATATATAATAATTTAACACACATGCTTTAGCTCTTTATTCGTTGGCCAATATTTAGAAATTGTGGTAGCCCAGAGAAGATTAATAATACCTTACAACCTTACTAAAATATGTTACATTTTCATATGTAGAAATGTGTGTTGTTATTCAGAATTCAAGTGCTTTCGCGATTTCCTAATTTTTTGGAAACCTTCTATAAAATTTTGCATACAGTAATTATTGCGTAAGTTTCCATTGACACCTAAAATATAATTTTGATTGTAGACAATAAAGTGTTGACAAAGAACAAATATAATTTTTATCAATCATTTGTTTACATTCGTTGCTTGCTGATCTTTAAAACTAAAATTCTATCAAATAAAAATCGTGCATCTATATTTCCTAAATCCTTAAGCTAAAAAATTAATTTAATTTTTACTTATTAGTAACGGACTGGATTAATAAGAATAAGTCACATTTTGCGTTTTATTTATGCCAAAAATTTAATTAAAAATTGGCTCATAAGCAAAGTCTGTGCCTTTCTTAAAAGTAATTATCTTTTTTTGTCCTTAATGTGTTTAGCTCTGTAATTAGACGGTATAGTTTGCGTGAAACAGTGATAAATGGTTCGCAAAAAATGTTCCGCTGTTCTGGTTATTGGTTAATTAATTGGTTAATTAAAGGCACATATAACTCATCCAATTTTTTTTAATTTGATTAAATAATCTGATAGCATCAGACAAACAAATCTACAAGGGAAGCTTTACTCGTTGGGTGAAAACACACAGTTCTGTTTAATAAGGAAGGCTACTAATGAAAACTTAAATAGTAGCGTTGCAACTTTTCGGTTAGGATAATTTATATGAACTTGCAAGAATTGTGCATTGCTTTCTCCGCTTTTGTGTAGGAAAAAAATAAGATGTTGACTGTACTGAGCTAGAGTTCTTGTACTACTGAGTTAGAAATGTTGTAATACTGGGCTAAAAACGTCGCAACACTGAGTGAAGAATGTCGAAATGCTGAAATACAGATGCTATGATAGGGAGCTAGAAGTTTCGTAACACTGAGCTAGAATTTTATCACTGAGCTAGAATTGCTGTAAAACTAAGCAATTTTGTAAAACTGAACAAGAAATGTTGTAATGCTGAACCAGACATTATATAACACTAAGCTAGAAACGCTGTGACACTGAAACAGAACTGCTGAAAACACTGAGCTAGAAATTTAAGATTTTATATTAACTTTGCAGCACCAAAACTGTTTGAATTAACATCATATACCCCGCAGATAATTAGTTGACATGAGAATCTTGTATGGTAACTTTGTCTTTGTGTCAGTTTTTCTGTAAAATACGTACATGTGTCAATTAATCAATTAATCAATCAAGCAATCAATCAGAAGTTTATTTACATATATGAATGAATAAGATGCATCCGAAATTTACACAAGTGAAGTTACAAATTGTAATTTTTTATAATATATGTGGGTCCCAAATAAATGCTGTAGCATAATTCGCTTCGGGACCCTATGCTATAACTAATAAATAATTTAAGCAAAAATCATACAGAATTGCATGCATATATATATATAGCATACAGTATACTAGGAGCAATACGTAACTCTCGGAACGTGAAGCAATACTGAAGATATCCCTAATAAGAAGTCAATATATATATATATATAGGAAAAATAGGATTACAATAAACGAACTAGGATACGATGGACGTGAAAAGATTTTCTTCAATGAACGTTTAACCAGTTGGAACAAGTACTTATTAAATGAAGTTTAAAATTCAAAAGAGAAAACAACTGAAAATACGTTTGGACCACGAATGGGAAAATAAAATTAAGAGAAAATGAAAACTCAACTATTTATGATATCCAGGGATTACAAGACATAAAAGACTTAAAATGATTAATGACTATCCAGGAAACAAAAACACAAAAACTGAGAAAAAAGATACAATCAAACAAACGGGAAAACAAAAAAAAAGACTTAATGACACAAAAAAATAAATGCTAATATAAGGATACTTTATACGAATGCACAGAGCATAAACAATAAAATAGAGATAACTGCAAATATCGTCGAACAACAACAGGATCCTGAAATCGTCATAATTACGGAGACCTGGAAAAAAGATGATTGTGAAACAAGTCTAAATAGATATAACGAAAATGCTATATATAGGAAAACTCGAAGAGGGGGAGGTATTATTATGTACTCTAAAATAAATATTACTATAAAATTTCTAGATGCAGTAGAATATTTGGGGGAAAATATTTAAATAATGAGGGCAGAAACAGATGGTAATATAATCATGTCACTATATAGACCACCCTCAGGAGACATAAACTTCTTCTTAAGTATACTAGAGAACAAAATAAATTACATTCAAAACATAACTAAAAAGTTAATGATAATTGGTCACTTTAATATTAACATAATGAAAGTCAAGATAAAGATAAGCTATTAGACTTACTGGAATCCATAGGATATGAAAACAAATTGTTACAACCCACAAGAATAGCATTAAATTCAAGCAGTACTATTCACTTACGTTTTACAAATATACCAATGGACCTAACTATATTGGAGATACATGTAAGTGATCATAAGCCAATATTAATAAGATTAACAAGCATCACTAAAGTTAAACGAACTGTAAGAAAAATTAGAAATTACTCTAAGAAAAATATAGACAAATTTAAAACACTATTACCGAACACAGGTTGGAGGGTCTCAACACTGATGTGGAAAAAATATATGGTACATTTATAAAAATTATAAAAACTCATTACAACATCTGTTTCAAAGAAGAAAGAGTAATAAAAAAACAAAAAAAGCCGTGGTTTGATACAATTGTAAAAAAAATGGATAAATAAAAAAATAACGCAAATAAAAAATTTATGAAAAAAAGCACAAAATCAAACTGGAAATTATTTATAAAAAAAAATAAAATAATATTGAACAAAAAAGTAGCTTGCTTTAATGATAATCTGTTAAATAAGGATATTAAATCGCAATGGAAAAGCATTAATAGATTGTTGGGAAAGGACAAAAACAATTTAAATAACATTACAAATAAACATGGCAGACATAATGGATGAAACAGAGGTTGCAGATGCACTAAATGATTTTTTCATAAATATAACAAAAATATTATAAATCAGAGAGATACAAGACAAAACGAATATAATAATTTACCGCAGTACGTAGTACGTATGTATTTAGGGACTTTTACTCAAAATGAAATAAAAAAAAAATAGAAAAAATAAAAGAAAACAAATCTGAAGGATATGCAGGACTTAAACCTAAAATAATAAAAAAGTGTGCTAACGAACTGATAAAACCACTATTCGAAATATATCAATCTATAATTAAAACAAGCAATATACCAAAGGAAATGAAAATAGCAAAGATTATACCTATATGCAAGAAGGGGAAAAAAACAGATAAAAATATCTACAGACCAATATCGATCTTACCAATCTTTTCAAAAGTATTTGAAAAATTATTATATAATGAACTAATAAACTTTATAGAAAAGAATAAAATTCTAAATAAAAATCAGTATGGATTTAAGAAAGGTAAAACCACAGAAGATATACCGATGAAAACTATAAATAAAATACAGGAAAAAAATTGACAATAAAGAATTTGTAATGGGATTATATTTTGATCTGAGTAAGGCCTTTGATGTCTTAGTTAGAGGGATACTCCTCAATAAACTAGAAGAATATATTATCCGTGGAAATATATACAAATTAATATAAAGTTATTTAAAGGATAAAAACAAATTGGAAAAAGCTATTCACAAGAACTACAAAATAATTATGGGGTCCCTCAGGGGTCAATACTTGGCCAACTATTATTCATTCTATACATAAACGATATAGTAGAGGTTGATAGTGACATAAATCTATTGGCTGATGATATTGGATTGATTTTTGGAGAACAAAAAACAGTATTTATATGAAACGGCAAGAAACAAATTACTAAATTTGGGAAAATGGTTTAAGGAAAATGGTCTAATTTTAAATACTGACAAAAATAAATATACTTCATAATATAAACAAAAAAAATCGATATTGAGGAAACATTGAAATTAGACAATAAAATTATAGGTAGAACAAATGAAATAAAATTTCTAGGAATTGAAATAAACGAGCACTTAACTTGGAATGAACACATAAAGGAAATTTGTAAAAAATAAGAAAAAATGCAGGTATAATTACAAGGTTAAATGACTTAATACCTTACCACTGTAAAATAACGCTATACTATTTATTGATACATAGTCACATAATTTATGGAAATAGTGTGTGGAGTAGGGTAAACAAGGTTAATCTAAAAAAATTACAATCAATAATTGATAGATTATTAAAAAGAATAGGATATAAAACTAACAGAAATTATAAAACAAATAAAAATAGAAAATAATATAATGAATATAGAAGTAAACACATACAAAATATTTATAATGATATATTTAGGAATTAAAACAGGTAAATATGACGAAACTATAAATATAGACAAAAATCCAAATACAAGATCAGGTAACACTTTAAAAACGGAAAAAATAAGAACAAATGTGGGGAAAATATATAAATTATTATGGAATTGATAAATGGATTAAATTACCAGACCATATAAAAAATCGTTTAAGAGAAAGAGTTTAAAAGGAAATTAAGAATTTACTTAGTAGAAAAACAAAAATATAATGGTCATACTGGCCATAACGGGAACTAGAATAATAATACTTGTTTTTATTTTGCTGTGCTTCCTCCGTGTACTAAAATGTAAATTTAGCATGGAAATAAAATTTGTATCGTATTGTATTTGGGGCAAAGAAATGAGAATAAAGAATCTAAGGCGTAATCAAGACTAGATATTCGATAATTTCAAATCCTCAATAGAAATAAACCTTTAATAAATATATAATAAATAATTACATTGTATAAAAACATATGTTGGTACATGCATGTTAAATTTTTCTATATTTCGGAATGTAATACTTACTGAATTGATTTTAGTTAACTTTACCTAAATTCCCATACACCCAATTACTGAACCCCCTGAAACCGTTCTTTACAACAATGTCTCACTTACTAAATCAACATATTTTTTTTCATATTAGCCGATAATGTGGGAACAATAGATATTAAATTACTCGTAAAAAATGAATTTGTCCATAAACTGGTCCATTGAAAGCCTTAGATAAGTTCGTAAGGGAGAAAATGATTGACGCCTGTAGCTTAGTTGGTAGAGCACCTGACCGGCAATCAGGAGGTCGTGGGTTCGGGTCCCACCAGGCGCCGGAAAATCATTCTTTTCTTTACGAGTAATTTAACATCTACTCTCACACTTGTTTTCACTTCTTTCGCAGTCTGTGAATATTCCACAGAAGAATCTCATCTACCAGTAGGTCGTTTCCGGCCTTTCCAAAATGATACATTCAGAGAGTAGAGGTCTTGGGTCGGTACGCTGGTAAGACATTCACCTAGCACGCTGCTATTCCAGGTTTGGCTCCTGTGTACTCCCAAACAAAAAAAAACAGAACGCTTAGCTACTAACTGCTCACCGTTACCAGGGGTTTGGCTCTCCAGGACGTACGAGGCTCGGATTTCTCTAAAACTGTAGGTCTAGGCGCAGCGTGATCCATGCTGCCCTTGTACTGTAAAACTCCGATCAAAGCTACACCCAGATAGAAAACTGAGGTCCGTAGGACACCCCAAGGACGTCCTGCGCAAGTAGAAAAAGACGTGTTTCTGAAAAAGACATATTTTGGCTGATTGGTTTCACACCGACTGTTCAGATCCTACAATCGGGACGTTCGCGAGACATCCTCAGAATATACACGGGACATTCTTAGGACGATAATGGATAACTCTAGGACATTACGTGGGTTTACTTGATAGTTTTTTGTAATCACGATGGTCGCTATTTATATTTCTTGCCTAACAAAGAAAGCAATGCAATATTTCAATCATTTGTTATTTATCGCTTTTCGAAGTATTCGCCATGACATTCTATGCACGTTTTCATTCGATAAAACCAGTCATCAAAACACTTTGCCCATCTTTTTGCAGGCACCTCAGGAACAAGCCGTTTGTGAGCCTCAACCGCTGCTTTAGCTGAAGAAAAAAAAAACCCACGCATTTTATCCTTAATTATTGGGAAAAGGAAGAAGTCACACGGTACTAAGTCTGGATTGTATGGCGGGTGGGTCGTTGTTTTTCTCCCGAATCGGTTAAAAGCTTGATTGTCTTAGCGGCGGTGTGTGATGATGCAGCTTCTATGTCGTCTTGCGCGGGTTTTATCTAAGACTTCTGACAGGCAAACGTTTGTGTATCATTCAGCATTGGCCGTACGACGATCTTCTAATTGAACTGTGACGATAGGACCGGTTTTACTGAAAAAGGTAGCTACCATCTTCTTGCCCGTGCTTCTACTTCGTTTCACTTTCGTTGGTTTTTCCTCGTCAGGAATCACCCGCTGCGACCATTGGCATTTGTTTTCCGGGTCATAACAGTATATCCACATTTCGTCACCTGTGACGATGTCGAACACTGCTTTCAAAGTTCCCCGGTGGAAATCTTTGACCATTACCTTACTCCAATCGACACGATCCCTTTTTTTTTTGAGTCTCTGACAAATTATGGAGGATCAACCGAGCACATAACCGTTTGACACCTAAATTTTCATGCGTGATCTTATGAATTGAAGTCATTGATATGCCTAAGGATGCTTCACTATCACGGTAAGTTATTCGGCTGTCCCCTTCAATTAGCCCGCGCACTGCATCGATGTTAATCTCACTTGACAGCTTAAACAGGAGCACCCTCACGAGGCTCATCGCATAGCGAAAGACGTTTACGTTTAAATTCGTTATACCACGTTTTCACAATGCTTAAGGGTGGTGCTTCATCACTAAAATAACGATGAAGCTTTTCTGCACATTCTTTACGCAACACACCTTCATTAAAACAGAACAATATCTTTGTAAGATAATTTTCTCGAGAAATTTCAATTTTTTAACGAGAGCGTTTTACATCAACTGCCATAAACAAAGAACAAAAGCTTTTGGCTCTCTGCCAAAGCAAGGCATTGTTAAAAATATCAAAGATTACGAAAAACTCAATTCAACTAACGACATCTGTTGAGAAGTAGGTGAGGCCAGAAATATAAATAGCGACCTACGTATATGGAGACACTTCGGGAGGAGGATCAAACAGTGAGTAATTGTAGAGTTCTAGAAGGATTCTTGTTGTAAAAGCGAAGTTTCCGATTTCAAGATTAAGTCAACCTGTATTGCATGTGTGTGGGAATTCGTTCCCGAAGCAGTATGATTTTTGCTGTCCTTGGGTCATAGAACTCACAAAAATGCAAATTTATGTCAGTGCAAGTTTCCGTTGCAAAGTATAGGGTAAAGTGTCACAACGTTATTTTAAAGGGCAAAAACTACTGAAAAATCTTTAACATACCAGTAGCGATTAGAATGTTTAATTCACCTGATGAAACTGTATTTAACAGATAAACAAACTGAACATGGTTAAAAATTAATCATAGTTTTATAATGAGCAACGTACATTAACTTTTAACCAAAATAATTTTAGCCTTCGAGACATTTCATGTGACTCTTTAAACCACGAAATCATTTTTAACTTTTTACCTAATATTGGTTATTCCCATCTCTCATAGTTTTTTATATCTTTTCGTTTGGTAGCTTCGTTAAATTGTTTTCAACATGTTCTTAGCATTTTAGCTTTTAGTTTTATACTAAGCCATTGTGAGCTTTCTCACTTTTTTTGGCGCAGAATGATCCTTGCTGTCCTTCCGCCATAAAAACACAACCAACCAACCGACCAACCAGTTTTATAATTACAAATTATAATTAACTTATAATTATTTTATTCATGCTTACTAGAGATATTATATGGAGATATGTGATTTTATTTTGCAACAAAATTGATACATTATGAATAATGTTTATTCTTTGAAATTTGAAAAAAATCTGTAGTTCCAAAAAATAAACTTTTGTAGGCATTATATAAAATATGACGGATTTTGACAATATATTTTACATGATTAAATTACATAATAAAAATATTTCAAATCACGTATTTCAAGATATAAAAACTATTTTATACTCATTAATTTTGTCTACACTCACCTTTTTTGCTTGCTTCATATGTTTTATTTTCAAGCTCTATCTGATAGAAATAAATAATATCAATGAAGTATAAACAAAATCAAATCGAACAAACCTAATTTAGCAATTTCCAAGTAATAGTAATTTGAATATAAATATGCATTTTCTGTTACTGTGAGATAAACATCTGATGTAGATGGTTACTTATATTTAAATTGTTTAAGAACTTTCTGGATATAGTTACAGTGTGAGAAAAATATTCATACTTAGGCTACAAATATATATAAAACTGAAACTTGGTATAAACTCCTGGAACATTTGTTGGCACAAAGTAATTATTAAAAAGGCTTTATGGCAGGGAACAAATATTGAAACTGGTGGAACACTATGACGAATATTTGACGTATCCTGATATTTTAAATATTTGCAGTGTCACAGAAACTTTATTTTAAATTCTTTCTGTTTGAAAATTGCATCAAATAACTGCCAATAGCAGTTTGAATGTATAACTTTGTATAGAGCATTTTAAATAGTATTGATAATTCTAAAAGAGAGGCAACACTAGTCTATAAATAGCTTAAACTGTTTATGTATTTTCTTAAAAACACGGGTTGACTCATTTTACTACTCGATTACTTTTATTTTCATTTTTTGACGAACTAGTTTTGCTGTTCATTGCTTTCGGGCCCGCCGGACGGAGTTTCCATTAAATTTGACTCCGTTTAGACGAATATCCGCTCGAAGTTCACGTTAGGCCGTCGGTTTGGTTTCAGAAGACCTAACGCAATTTTGGGACAATTATATAAACAATACTGAACATTTTTTTCTCGTTTTCGTTTTATCAACATTCGTCGTTTATTACCATTGTAATATATTCTGAGAAATCTTTGATTTGTATTACAATTATATTTAAACAAATTCCTTTTAACTACGGGTAAAATCTGCAGTTAGTAAACGTAAAGATTATTAAAATTAGGTAATAAACAAAGCAGCCTTCAGAAGCCGTCTCTGATCTGATATATTTAGGATCCTTTTTAGAGGCCTACCGTGATGTGCTTGAGTTGCATAACCATAACACGCGAAACAAGCTCATCATAATCTGTTAAATGTTTTATATATCGTGTATGTGCATTTACACTTTCATTCAATCCGTGAATTTCATCCAACTTTTTATGTTTCCGACCATGAAGGAGGGAATCTTTATAAGTTTTGTACGTTGATCTTAATTTCCAACCTGCACATTGAAATCAAAATAACTATACCTATTAAATTTTGCTATACGAGTATAATACGTAACTCGATAGTTGTTCGCAACATGAAACCATATATTTCAGCTTGAATAAACTTTGTTTCTTCAAACGCGAATCATTTTACCCATCTCGCCATTTCGGTGTCTGTCCGTTAAGACTAACAGATGCAAGCGGATGTCCGTTATTCATCCACCCCACAATACACTAACATCCAACTGAGCTTGGGAATCGGACCTTAAAGCAGTGAGATCAAAACTGTGGGCATGACTGAGATGCGGGTTGAATAAACCAAAACTATATTTTCCACACGGTGGTGTACAGATAACACTTTTGCCTACCGTATGGAAAACCTGGGTACAAACTACGCTAGTATCGAGCTCATACCATTTCTTCCACTAATCAGTATTGCATGTTTGATTTCGTCAGTCCGGGTCTCTCGAAAAACTAAATCTTGGAACAGCATGATTTTAGCTAATGTTATATTGAATATACATCAACGCGATCAGTCTTTGGCAGCGTTTCCCAAATTTTTCTCCCATACCCCTTGATGTATTTCTTATTTATGAATACCCACTCTTTTCTTAATCCACATCCACCCATCCTTCTACCTAAAAGTTTTAATTTGAAATCAATTTTCTTGGATTAGCTTAATAATCAAACGACTCAAATTGACTTTTGTAAGTTTTAAAGAACAATTGAATGGTCTTGCAATCCAGTTACCTTCATTATTTCGCTTTAGAAAATTGAACACCACCTTATAAGTCCTTTCAAGAAAGTTGCTATACTACTTTTTGCTTTGTTTCTTTTGACAATTTCAGCTCGTTCCAGATAAGAAACTGTGAAGTGTCTCAAAAACTTCATGGCCTTTTCTGACGTAAGATTCCCTGAAGACTGGATTTTGTCAGACAACTTAAAGATGGTTATGAAACTGTTCTGAAATCCTAAGTTTAGTTTATTTCTGGAAAAGTATCAGATAAGTATGTGATCTGTTGAAGCCGTTCAAGTTCATGAAACTCGGATGTCAAATTAAAAGTTGTCTTCCAAAAAAAAAAAAATATATATATTTCAATTCAGACAATGTTATGGATACTTTTCTTCGTGAAATCCACCTCACTTCAATATGCAAAAGTAGTGTAGTATGGAGGCGGTCCATTTCGTCATACAATAATTTGACTTGTCTGGAAGTGGTTGAGCAGGCCATTTTATGGATTGATTGAACACTTAAGGTGTGTCCCACCGAAATAAAGCCACCGTGATTATATGCCGTAACTGGACACGAAACAAACCAATAAGAACGAAACAAATATATTAAGAAAGTCTATATACAAATACATATTTGCAAGGAGTAACTCACTCCCTGCTCCATCTGGGCGGGGGGAAAAATGAATGTGTAAAAAAAGAGAGGAAAATGTGTCCCGCCGAAATAAAGCCACCATCCCTATTAGTGTTTTAGGTAACTCTCAATATTCGAGCTATTACAGGTAAACAGGTTTATGACGTCAGGAAGTTGTCAAATAACTTACCTGTTCTATCCCAGTCGAATGTTGACTTCAGAAGGTTGTATTTTCTATTTCTCCTGCAGTATTGCAATGGGAAAACGAACCCAGCTATCAGAGTTCGAGAAAGGCCAGCTAACAGCTTTTAAGGAACAAAGTCTTTCATATAGACAAATATCTAAGCAAATCAAACGATCTAAAACCGTAATAGACAATTTTGTGAATCAGGGCAATGCGTACAGGTATAAAAAAAGGAGGTGTACAGGCAGAAAAATGACTTCCAGGCAGGAAAGAGATATTGTGCATCGTCTTTCACAAGGTGGTATTTCTCTCAGACAATTGGCCAAAGAGGATAACATCCCTGTGACAAAATCAACTCTGTCACGGATTGTAAAATATACAAAAAACTTCCAATATAAAAAAGGAAACAGCAGCCCATGTTGAAAGCTATCCACAAGCAAAGGAAAGTAGATTGGGCCAAATATCATCAAACCTGGAAAGACCAGTGGCATCGTGTTATATTCTCAGATGAGAAAAAACTTAATTTGTATGGCCCAGACGGCCTTGCACTCTGTTGGCGTGACATGAGGAAAGAAGAGGAAATCTTTGGCTATGGTGATAAACTTAACCTGGCTTTTCCCCTTAGGCCGCATAAGGCTACCAATTACCAAGAAATGCTAGAAGCCCATTTAATGCCATTTGCAGAGAGAATTGGTGGCCCAAGTTGGATTTTCCAGCAGGACAACGCCCCCATTCACGTTGCAAAACCCTCTTGTGAATGTTTTTTGCATAATGGGGTGCATGTCATGGAATGGCCTGCCCTTTCCCTTGATCTTATTTCCCAAGAAAATGTGTGGGGGTAACCTCAGTAGGGCTGTATATGCCAATGGCAGACAGTTTCAGTCTGTGGCAGAATTGAAGGCTGCCATCATTGAAGTCTGGGATAATATTGATGCCATTGTCCTCCAGGGATTGGTAAATGGTATGCCACATCGTGTTTTCCAAGTCATATATAATCATGGCGGATATATTGGCTATTAACAGTAGTGGCTTTATTTCGGCGGGACACTTTTTCCCCTCTTTTTTTACATGTTAATTTTTTTTTTCCTGCCCAGGTGGGGCAGGGAGTGAGTTACTCCTTGTAAATATGTATTTGTATATAGACTTTCTTAATATATTTGCTACGTTCTTATTGGTTTGTTTCGTGTCCAGTTATGGCATACAATCACGGTGGCTTTATTTCGGTGGGACACACCTTACTTCAACATGGTATTTCTCACTTCGTGAGTACTCTATAGGATTTTCACATAAGTTATCGTAAAACAAAACTTAATAATTTTGCTTTTGTATTTCCAGTTTAACCTCTTTGATAATGGTGGAAAGCACCAAAAATTAAGTCATTTTCACATACCCCAAACAGACCGCCGCCTACTTCAGATTGCGAGGCTCTGATTTATGTTATTAATATTTGAGATCATCGGCTGGACCTGAAAATACATTATATTTGCAAGAAATAAAAATATTTTTTAATTTAAAATGTTTAATAATACAATGAAAATTACTTCATTTAAAAATGAAGATAAGTTTCCTTACAGTATAAGTACATTATTTTATGTAACCGGAGAATCGGATCTGAAATAGTAACGCATTCACCTAGCATATTGTTATTCCTAAGCTATAAAGAGAAGCTAAGATCTGGCGCATAACCGCCATTTTCCTGCCATTGTATCACGTGATCCCCTTCACTGCTGCGTTAAAGTTGAGTGATTTACAAGCGTGTTATTTTTAATAAAATAAGGTGAAATGGGTGAGTGTTCCGCTGGGAATTGTTCTAATCATTCGAGGAATAAACATAGAATGTTTGCAGTGGTTTGTTTTATTTGCATTATAATTTTACATTAATCGAAAACTATGCTACGGTTGCAAATTGTATTTAGTGGGGACATCTTAAAAGTTGAGCCAATGCTTATAATCGTCAAATAATCGTGGGCTGTTGAATATTTTTGTGACAAAATAGCGATCATTATTCCAAAGCTAAAAACTTTATCGCCAAGCTAAACGAAAACGGAAGTGTGCAGGAAAATGGCGGCTGATACGCCGACCTATAATTCTAGGGGCTCTAGTTAATCCTATTTCTATCTCCAACGGTGCCAAAAAAATAAATACCCTTACGGGCTAACTGCTCACTATAGTCTGGGGGCTGTTTTCCTAGATCTTAAAAACCTTCCGATTCCTCGGAGAAATGGAGGGAAACTGCTGTAGGGTGGCGGCTTAATGTAAACATACTGAGGTGCTATTAAATTGTGTTCGACTTCTAACGGTATCGTGGAACGCGTTTTGGATCTTTTACCCACCACAGCTCGGGCATATTTTTAACATTATAATTTTAATTTTTTTATTATTAAAATCGAACGTACGGTCTCTCCTTTCTTGGCACAGAATCACCAGTGTTGCCCTTGCGCCCTAAAAATACAACCAACCATCGGGATTAAGATCTCATAGCAACGGAGATTCTAATTTATCAAAACTAGAGATTCCGGTGCAGCCTAATCTCCTTGTCCTCGTGCCGTAAAAAATAAAAAAATGTTTTAAATTCAAACCATAAATTATTTCAGTTTAGATGTAAAATTTTAAATTATACGTGGAATTTAGGTGTTTTCTTTCAAAGGAAGATTATGGAAGTTTTATTCAATCTCAGTGGATGTATAGCCATACATTATATATCTCAATGGTTATATATCTAATTAAAATTTTATGTACGGCGATTCGCAAGGGATAATACCCTTAAACTATTAATTTCGTATGTTTCAAGGAAAGCTTCATTTAAAATATTCAATGGGTAATAACAATTTTTATATAGAGAAGAAATAACCGTAATTTATCTTAACTTTAAATTTCAAATCAGCACGAGTTTGCGAATTTTTCCAAGAAAAGGCAAGCGGATCTCATTTTCTCCTTACACTTCTCCGAGTTTTGCTAGAAGGTCGATAAAAAATTTTGACAGCATCAATAAATGCGAAAAAATACGTTTTTATTGGATTTCGCAGCTGACTTTTTATCATGTTTAAAATATTTATCTGAACGTATTTTTGATAGTCGGAAAACAGTGAGTTATTTATTTACTCCATGGTATTCTTATCTGAACGTATAAACGTATATTTAATAAAATGCGTGTGAAAATGCTTATATAATGAAATATGCATATCGTATAATGCGCATAATATAAAATGCTTGTAATAAAATGTACCTATATATATGAAGATAATAAATAGTGAATGGGGGAAGATGGGCATAGTTATTTGTATCTTATCTGCAGCTTGATATATTGAATAAATTTGTACAAACAGTATGTGATATTGTAGAATGAACCTTTATTGATACTGAAACTTAGACTTTTCAGTGTATGTTAAACTGCCGAGCCATTTTTATGAAAAAACAAAAGAAGGAAAACATTGCAAAATGTCCATCTTATCCATAGTATGGGTAAGATGGGCCTCACATAGGTATAAGGTGGGCATACCAGTTCATATCAGTTATAATCTTCCCATATTTGGCATACGAAATGTTTAAATCCTTTGGCTCCATCACAAGTTTTGTGGAAATTATCAGTTATGGTGTAGTGTCATAAAGTGTTTGCGACACGTCGCTCACTTTTGTGCCACAAATTAACTTAAACGCCACATTAATTTCCCTAAACGTTTCATGTCGCTTTTGGAATAATTATATGAAATAAAGCTTACCGAAAAAGCATAAAATTGTAAAAACACTTTCTTTACGCTGATTTTTAGAACAGCTGCAAAATACTTCTCTCCTGACAGTTGAAATACCTTTTCTTTCTGGATACAAACTCATGAACTGAAGTACATCACTATTATACCAACATCAGTTCTTTGCATTGCGTACAGGAGAAATGACGTCACTGTGCCCATCTTCCTCTCCACTCACCCTATAATTTCAAATTACTCAATTGTGGCCACACGAATTCTTGAAGCTACTTCCGGAATTTCTATAGATTCTATAAGCGCCTCTTCAATCTTTAACTTCTTCATATATGCTCTTTCGAATTGAGATCCTTTCTGCAATGTTTCAAAAATATTAGACGTGTTGACAAAACTCAACAAATGCAGGTGAACCGTATTCGCTAAACAGTAACGGGACTCGCCTTTCTGAAAAAAAAATGGTAAAGAAAAACGGTTTCATTTTTTTAAAATGTGATTAATTTGTAGACCAAGTATGTATTTTAAGCTATGAAATTATCATATGCAACAGAGTAACATCAGTTTAACGGCATTGCATCTAGTAAAAGTTGAAAACGTGTGAGAGGAAATTCGGGAAACCAAAGTTTACTTTTCACAACTACGAAATATTTGGTGCTTTCCTACTAAATAAATACGCCAGTCCGATTGTTGGTTCCCTAGGACTTAGGAGGTTCCGAAACCTCAAAAAACTGTAGATCTTAGTGTCGCATGACCTTTGCAGTTCTTGCGCCGTAAAATTCACAAACAAAAAGAAATAAAAAACCTTGACTCGTAGATAAGTAGGGAACCGATTTAAAAATTTGCGTAGATAACTTCAAATCAGCCTTAATTTATTTCAGGCTGTACCCGGAAAGTCTGAGGCAATAATAAACAAATCTCAAGGTCTTCCATATTATTGTCTATATAATATTGAATATTCACTCCAGCCAAAAAAAGATTATATAATGTTTGGGGCCAATGTCTGCATTATAGGGGTAATAAAACAAAGAAAATTGACTACGACGTTACAATAAAGAAGAAATCGCTAAATAGTTGTGGATAAACCTTAGATTGGTACTGATAAAGAAAGGGAAAGAGTTAAAGAAATGAATTGCTATTGACGAACTTAAAAACGATAGCAAAACATGAAGGCAAAATAAGAAACTTGTTTAAAATCAAGACGAATGGAAACTTTTTGTAAAATCCTGACCTCCTAGGTATTAAAACATTCTATGAAAATACCCTGTATCCTCCTAGTGAGTAAACGAAGGAGGAAGAATACTGCTTTTACTTTTCCCTTAAACGTCAGGTTAAAGTATCAAGTTACTTTCAAATCTTCAATGATGAAATATTTCTTAATGAGAAAATTTTAATTAAACGCATTTTGCAACTAATCATGATTAAATGGAATTTATTTTTGAATATTCAAGTCAAATATATGCATGATGAACGACAAGCTGAAACTAAATCTTAAGTAAGTTACAAATCTGTGTGCCTAAAGCAAGTTTCTAAACTACCTGAAGTATTGCTTTCGTGAACAGTAAAACATTGCAACTGTTATTTTAATTTTTAAGCAGAATTATATTATGCGTGCATGAAAATTTTATGAAATCATGTTAAAAGGAGTATGAAAATTAAATTTCTTTAATCTAAGTGTTAGAAATATTCAATATATGATTAGGAAATTCGAAGCTCTTGCACATCATCATGTAAAGAATCTAAAGTTTTGTAAGATAATTTTACCGAGCATTACGCGGATAAGATTTATAAGTAATAGACAACGTTATAAGCTAAGTAACTTATTTCTTATAAATCCCAGGTTTGTTAAACTAAAGTTGATAAAAATACGCCCATAAGAATTTTTTTTTATTTTTGATATGGAATTTCAAGTTGGTTCCATTGGGTACTTGACTGAAGAGCTGGAAGACAAAAATTTTATTCGAGTAAACAAGCGGAATATATAAAAAGAAAGTTACTATCTGCAAATACAAACAGTTCTTACCCAATGGCATGCTTCAGCAAATAAAATATTATACATACGGAATTTTCTTTACCGTTTATAACATATATGTCTGTGCCCGTTGGTAAAGACTTGGGAATACGGAAATGGCGAAAGACACATATGCACTTTGGAAGGACAAAGGACCAGGGAAATGAAAATAGGAACAAATGTGAGTTTGAGTAATTTTATCAAGCGTTCGAATTTTTATTATTTTCGGAATAGAAAATAACCGTAGTAATAAAGTTATATTTGTGCGCAGAATAACACTTATGCTCTTGCGCCATAAAATCCAGCCAATCGACTAACCGCTCTATTTGTGCAGATAATGCCAAATGCTTTTTTAACGTTATCTAGGCATTAGACAAAGAGAAATAGAATTAAATTCGAAATTTTGATAACATATAAAAGAAATATAAATTATACTGGTACCTCCCAATATGGGGACCCCTCACAGAACCGGATATTTTGTCCCTTACATAGGTGTCCCTTCTTCGGAGTTACACGTGTTGATACATAAGCATACAGTATATGAAGTTTAAAAGGAAATGCAATTAATATTAAACTTTAAATACAGTAAATAATGTATACATAACTTAACATAAATACACGGTCTTTAAAATGCTATTAAGTTTAAAAGTAATGAAAAAATGAAATTTCGTAATTAATAAAAAAATTAAATTTTAGCAAAGTGTATAAAACTGGCAATAAAGTTTGGTACTTACAGAAATTTATCTGAAATAAGCTCTTACATAAGTTTTTTTTTTTTGGAAGAATCTAATTCACAAGCATTCTCCATGTTTCTAAAACATCTAGGTCATTTAGCCTTCGCAATTATAGTAGTACTCTCCTTCTAGGTCACAACAAAATAATACACTGAGACGTTCTATGGAACTTTCGCTACCAGAGCACGTTTCTCTTTTTAAATAGAGTTTTGTTGGAAAAGATGATATAAAACAATCTATTTTCATGTACATTGTAGATGGTTTCAGCTTTATATCAATCACAAATTTCATTCTTTCTGTCCAGTCTTTTACACGTTGTAAATCTACTGATCTTTCTTCACCACAAATGATTTTAAAAGTAACGTTATGTCTTAGCTTAAAATTTTCAACTAACCATCTGATGTAGGATAATTTGACGTAGCATTACGCAGATTAGATTTATAAGTAAAGACAACGTTATAAGGGTAAGTAAGGTAAGGTAACTTACTTACCCTTATAACGTTTTCTTTACTTATAAATCTAACCATTTGATCCTTTGGAGTTCTGTAATCCTGAACTTTCGGCGATTTCTTTTGTCTTTCCTTGCAATAATGCTCCACTTACAGGAATATTTTTCCCGTTTCAGTACAAAACTAATTAAATACTATATCGATTTCACGTTTTTCAGTTTTTCTAAATTTTAGTCTTGGAATTTTCGTTTAAATTTGAAATCGATAATTTTTTACGAAGTTGCCCTTTATTTATCAAAAGATTACTAACAAAAGATTTTTATCTGCTTTCTTCCTGTTGCGGATACTTTCTCCAGTGTCCCTTAATCTGAGGTAAACACATTAAGGTCCCTATTCAAAAGAACTGGGGAAAATCCAGAGAAATCGTCCCTTAAATAGGTGTCTCATATTCGGAGGCTTCCCTTACGAGAGATTTTACTGTATTTCTCACTAGTGGTTAATCGATTTCTGGCGTATTTGGATAATTATCAGGAATTAAACATTTTCAAGAAATGATTGTGCACACAAATAGCTCACTGTCGTATGTACTACAAATAGTTCAACGACTTCCTTTGAACTAACTATAAAGCGCATTAGCTGATGTTGTAAAATTATTATTTTTGAGGATTTTTATAATTATATATCAGTGACACTTGTTATAGATTCGTTAATTCTGTTGAAGATCTGCCACTGAAGCGTCCGCAAGTTTTGATTATATATTTCATTTGTAATTTTATCGATATCTAGATCCTTTCATGAAAACTATATCGTTATTTGAATATTTGTCCATCGTAAAATGATACGTTCATTAAAAATTTCGTTCTCAATATAATCATTTCGTGAACGTTTAGAAATAATGTTCAATCATACCTGTAATTCAACGTTTTTACATCATGATTTTAAAGTTATATTTAGATAATGTTTATTTTATGAACATGCTTCTCAAATATTACGAAAGAAGTACTAGCAGAATAGACTTCAAAATCATATTCGGTAAATGCACGTCCCATTCGAACTACTATTAATGTCACTCTTCATCACAATTTAAGACTCAAATGCTTTCTGTACTATCGTATGTAAATAAAATGAAATTACTATACTATATCATCTGCATTTATGTAAAAACAATGGCAATTTCCAAGTTATATTAACCAGTTTAGTTTGTATAAAGTAAGTGATGACATTATTTAATTTTTTTTGTATAATTATTTGTTGGAGAGTTGGTTTCTTTTCGTGTTAAAACTTCTTCCATCATGGATAACCTTTATTAGATAAATCTAAATTATCAACAATATTTAGGACTCTGTGGTTTTAATTTCATATTTTACTAATTTCGTTAATCCTCAATTACTCCCACCAAACAAAAAATCACATGTCTCCTTGATCTACAACTTCAGAATACGGAAACTAGTAATCACTTTCATACGTGAGCTGTTGTCATTGTCACCCATTTTCTAATCTTTCTGTACTCTTTAAATTTAAATATGTATGCAATTTATTTCTAATATCGATAGACTAAGAATTTACTTTATTGAATATAATAAAAGCATGAACAAAATTTCGAATGGAAAACAGTGTGAAGGTTTCGAACAATATTTGCACTTCTTTCAAGTGATCCACACACACACGTAGTATTTAAATACTGATAAGACAATTTACTGCCACAACATATTTTTTAAATATCAAAAAATAATTAAAATTACGAAAGGCGTTCAGAGTAGAACGTTCTCTACCTTTTAACATATAGCCTCTAATCAGCGCCTTGTGCCACGTGAAACATCATATTTGCTGCAGTTTTGATCCAACAACTTTACGTCTACATTTGTCGCGTTGTACAGGATCCACATCTGAAGAGTTTGTGTATGGATTAGATTCAATGATTATCTCTATCCCGTATTTAATATTTTCGAGATAGATTTTATTCACTGGATCGTATTTCTGTAGCCATGGCAACCATTTAGATTTCCTTCTTGTTACATATTGAGTAATTTCGGAAAATAAAGCATTTTTGTTTTCATCTTAGAAAATGTCAAATAAAATTAATAAAATGAAAGAATATTTTATTTCAGGAATATTTATTTCACAACTAATGTGTGATCGGGTAGAAGTTTTGCATGAAATAGATGAGTAAAATAAAATGCAAAATATTTCCAGTTTGAGGTTCAGCATACCGTTTTGCGAGAGTGCGAGTCTTCAGTTGAAAATACTTAGTACAATAATAATTTCATATTAATAATCAATAATGCACCAATCCTACTTATATTAGTATCATAAGATAGCTTTTTCATTCCGATTTACTTTTTTGGTTTGTTTTCAGTAACGGACCTTGTATTTACCTTTTTATGGTCTTTTATTATGAAATCGATGCTTTGTTTACCATATTCTTTGGGTTGATATGTATATGTATTCCATACATAATTAGACACTTCTATACTGATATCAACGATGATCAATTGAAGGTCTAATCATTTTAAAGATATATTTTTTAAATACCAAACGCAACAGAAAGCGTTATTTTGCCCTCTGAGTAGTTTTATCATTCAATGGATTTTGGGAAGCGAATTCATCTCTTACTTAAATCGTACAAAAAACTTTAATCCGTGTGGCGCAAAACAGCTTGTACTGTCCTTCCACCAGATAAATTCACTCGTCAATTATTTTTGACGGTACATTGCTAGCTTAGCTTTTTACATATACATATGTGTATATATATATAAAATATAAACCTCTTTTGGTGGGTGTGTAGTGGGTAGTTTCCTCCAGCACGGTTAGCCTGTCAAAAAATTATTTTGCATCTTTAAGCTACAAGTTCAGATCAGACAGCTACAAGATGACTGATAGCATACGAAAGCGGTTCAGAAAGTTTTTAGATGCAAAAATGTTTACAAAGATAGAAGCTTCAATCCTTCATAGTTTTTCAAAATAATCTCCATCAGATGCGACACAATTTTCAATTTGCATAAACTTATTTTTAGAATCTTTGCTTCACTCTTCTTTTATAGGCTTTCCAGTTTTTCAATAAAAGCCTGCACTGCTCTTTTTTGACTCGATAAACGAGTTCCACAAAATTCATTTTTTGTGCTTGGAGACAGAAATTAGTAAGAAGAAGCGAAGACGGGTAAATAGGGTGGAAGGTGTAAAAGTCCAATCTTTACTAGTTCTAAGAAATACTTTGTTCTCTTGGCGGAGTGCTATCATGAATTGTCATTCCTTTAGTTACCATTTTGGCTTCTTCCTGCGCCACATCTGAAGCACTTGTGAAAGACAGACCCCCACATATTAGTCTATTGTGAAGGTTTTTCTAGTTTCTAGAATTTTTGACGTAATATGTCCAGAGTAGGAGAAGAAAATCGCCGCCATTCTCCTACCAATATCTTTCACGCGTCTAATTTTTGTAACTGTAGGCTAATCTAGAAAACACCATACCATGGATTGACGCTTAGTTTCTGGTTCAAACAGGAAAATCCATGATCCATCAAGAGTTATAATATCCCAGATACCTTTGCTTGTCCCATCTTCAAAAAAATTCTCATAAAAGAGTGCCATTCCACACAAGCCTTCAATTGATTTTCTATCAATTGATAGGGGATCCAAGAGGAACATGGCTTTCTGAGAAAAACGTTTTCATGAAGTAGTACATTTTTTAAGGCCCCTAAACTGATGTTTAGGGCTCTCGCAATTTCATCTTATAATTCGTGGATCTTCTTTAACAAGAGATTAAATTTTTCAACGTTCCATTCCGCAATTGGTGTGGTCTGTTTTCCATTTTTTTCTGTCCGTCAGTTTCTAATGATTTTTACTTCCGCTTAAACCCACTGTATCAAGTAAAAATTGTGGCACGTCAAGAAACAACATCTGGAAATGTTGAAAACAAAATTTGGAAACACACCTTGACATCTCGTTCTTTAAAAATAAAACCATAAAAAGCAGTATCACACAAAGCTTGTCTCTTCAACAAAATTGTAAAAGCAAGAATGTGCGCGACATTCGCTCTTTCTTCCCGGTACAGAATATGATTGGATCGCTCCGTTAAGAGATCTCAGTACTTTTAAAGCCCAAAAAATAGTGATAAAATTTGGCTAATTTCAAGATACCATACCTTTGTGTATAAACCATATATTTACAAATTTTGCTTTTCGTAAGATATTTCTATTCCAGTTTTATTTAATACACTACCTAAATTATTTAATTGAGTTAAAAATAATTTTTAAATTACATGAAACTCATGCCTATTTTACAAAAGAAAACAAAAACATATCATAGGCTTGTACGCATGGTTACTTGAATATTGTGCAAAATATTTTAATAAAATTTTCAAAAATATGTGTCTCATATATATTAGTTAATTCTATCTGCTCTTTTATGAATTTTACCTATTTTGCCTAAATATAGGGACAGTACGCATATAAATTTTTGCACAATTTTAACACGCTAAAATTCAAAACAAATTTTGGGTGATAAAATCTTTTATGTTTATTTGATTTTGAGGCGAGTTGAATGAACAAAACCTTTCTTACCATTATTCATTTAAATTTAACATTATGTAACCAAAACTTTTCATCCAATCATGCGCGCAAGCTTATGATACTTTTTTTTTCTTTGTAAAGTGGGTATGAGTTTCTTGTAATTTAAAAATTGCTTTTATCCCAATTACGTAACTTATGTATAACTTATGTATTGTGTTATATAAAGCTGGAATAGGGACATCTTATAAAAAACAAAATTTGTAAATATATTATTTATTTACAAAGACATGGTATCTTGAAATTGGCCAAATTTTGTCAATGTTTTGGGGCTTTAGAAGTACTGAGACCCCTTAAGTGCTGCCATAAGGTATAAGCTACGTTAGGACACAAAAACGTAAGAGTTCGATGATATGTTCAATGACTATCTAAAAAATTTTAACGTCCTACGTATTTTGAATTTTAATTAGATTTTACATATTTAGTTCTATTTTTTACAGTGCGCGTTCTCACATTTCGTGATAACATTTGCAGATTAAAATTAGAGCGTATAGCAGACGAATCTGTTCGTTACACTCACTGCTAATAACAAATGTAAATGGCGCATGTACCCGTTATCCATATTCAAGAAGTGAAACACGACTCTTACCAGAGAAAGGTAGTATTTATAAGCACGTCGTCTTTATCTCGTTAGTTTCAGCTCTATTCTTGTTGCTAAATAATTTAAGAGTACAAATCGATATACAATGGTTCACTAAACCATTAGAAAACATTGTATTCCCAATTAAAAAAAACTTTCCTTTCAGGTAAAAAAGAAAAAGATGTTTTCAGAACTCAGTTTCCACTACTCATCTTGTATAACCCATTAAAAGAGACTGCAGTTTTGGGTTGCAATTGGAAAATTTCATTCATTTTCTATTAACAGAAGTATTTTTTCCTCATGTTCGAACTTCCTTTTTTTTGCTTTCTAAAGATTTCCTGACTACTTTTACCGTTTCCTTTCGAAGGGTTTAGCGTTCTTGTTGGTATTCTCTAAGACCTTTGTCAGATTTCTTTTTATTCCTCTGCGTCATTTTCCTTCGCCGAATTTATTTTTTTCCGTTGTGATTTAGAGACTCTACTACACTTGTTCTGAAGTTCTTTAACCTTATTGTTTTATTATTCTGGAAGTTTGTGTAGGGTTTTTATTATCTACTATGGGAGAAACAAAACAAGTTTTGTTGTAGAAGGAACTTAAGGATTGGCGTGATGCGAGTTGAATAAATAAACGATTAGGTCAAAAGGGCTTTGAGCGAAGAGGGTTATAAATATGTGTGCATATATATATCATACTTGAATTAAACGGTCATCTTGGAAAAGGGAACGGCAGGTCAAATGAAAACATTCAATCTACAAGCAAGAAAACAGGCAAGCTAAAATCGTTGGTTGCCAATCGGAAATATTTTATTTGTATTATTCCTTTATTATTTTCATTATTAACGAAAGTAAGAGAGAGACGCCAGGATACCATGAATTGAATGTATTAATTTATAACCATTCAAAAATATAAAGCAATGAATTATATATATTAATAAATTATAAGCCCTCATGTTTACTTTTTAATATATTGAAGCACGTTTTTTTTAAAAATGATGTTGCGCAGCGTTATACTTATTTTTAAATATGCTTCAACTCTGTTTTTATCCTGTATATCGCCATTTTAAAAAGGATGTCTTAAACTGGTATAAATTGTTAACGTTTATTAAAACCAAGACTAATGTGTTGATCGTCCTAAACTAAGTTGCGTTGAAAAACCTTAACCTTAATTAATAAAAGATTAAACTTGGCTGGAGTGCATTTGGAAGAAACAGTTTTATCCTGAAGGGGAAATTGCCTTTGTGTCTAAAAAGAAAGGTCTTCAACCAGTGTGTATTGCCAGTCCTCTCTTATGGATCAGAGACATGGAGTCTAACAGTTGGAGCAATACGAAAGTTACAGACAACGCAAAGGAGCATGGAGAGGTGCATGCTTGGAATAACTAGGAGAGATCGAAAAAGAAACACTTGGGTGAGAGAGCAAACTAGAGTAGAGGACATCATTGTTAAAGTAAAAGGGCTGAAATGGCGATGGGCTGGGCATATTGCAAGAAGAACTGATCAACGATGGACAACAGAAATTCTGAACTGGATTCCAAGAGACCACCGAAGACCTAGAAAACGTCCTCAAACTAGATGGGTGGATGAAATAAGAAAACAGGTTGGGGTGACGTGGAAGCGAATTGCTCAGGATAGACTTGTGTGGAAAGCATTTGGAGAGACCTTCATCCAGCAGTGGATAGATAATGGTTGAATATGATGATGATGATATATATCCTAAAACATTTTTACTCAGATTAACTCAAGTTCTTTTCCTCTTATAAAATAATTAAATTAAACCTATAAAAGTCAAGAATATATTAATTTCTATCTCAAAAGTAAAAACATTATGCTTATAGCTTTATATTGTGAAATTATGAAAACATGACAACAAAAGAAGTTACATTGGGGTCAATTATATAAATTGTATAATATAATTGCATAATTATAAGTTGTGTAATTAAGTATAATTGTATACGGCAAATTCGCAATGGCAAATTGTATAATTATAAATTGTATAATTATAAATTGTATCATAAAATTGTATAATTATAAATTGTATAATTATAAATTGTATAATTATAAATTGTATAATTATAAAATTGTATAATTATAAATGTATACGGTAAATTGTATAATAATAAATTTTATAATTAATAACAAAGTGACATTAAATAATTTTGGAATTATTTCTACAAAATCCGTTAAATAACGAAAAACACAAAGATCTTTAAAGGATGTTTCTTGATACAGAGGGCAAAGTCAGTTTACGTTTTAAGGACGTTAGGCGCTCTGAAGTCATTCCATACTTTGTGTCAGAAAGTTTCTTTGATCTTTGTAAGTTATTTTTATTAACTATCTAAAAGGGGATTTGACTTCGCTAATTGAGAATGAATATATGTTTGCGAAGTTGGTAAACCACAATTAGTAAAGGGTTCCGTACTGTAGAATGCTTCTCTTTGAGATAGGGATTCAAGAACTGAATTTTATATTCAACTAACAATAATTAGATTGTGGGAAAGCAATTTATAATTTTCAGTGAGGAGTTCATTCCGACTTGCAGATTTTAAAATCAAAGTATATACTGAATGCCAGTTTTCCATTTAAATTCCTGCAATAATTTAAATGCTCCAAAATATCAATGCTCTCATATCAAACTGCGGACGACAATTGCGTTTATGTTTAACAACGGTGTTGAAAGCATCTAAATAATTGCACATTTTATATTTAGAGCAGCAGTAAGGTCGCTGAGTTCAATAAAAGTAAAATAGGCTGTTAAGTGAGCGTAGAAATATAATGAAAAGTGATTATGATCGAATGTAAATTTAATATTGGAATATCATTTCATTGGGGTCCTGTGGTGGTTCATTAGTAATTCATTTACTTAGTGAGCCGTTATCTCAAATTCGATTTCCCACGGTTAAAGGAAAATCTGTTAAAGACTATACTAGCGGCAAAGGTAACCTGGTACACTGACAAGGCGTAGAACAGTATGATTCCGCCGCTGCGATATAGTTCGCCCTTTCTTACGTTAAGAGAGTTAATAGAAGATACATTTCGTACATAAAACATTAAAATAATGCTCAAATACATAAAACATAGTCATATTTGTGCAAATAAAATCTGGTATTTATTAAATTAATAAGTAACATAATAATAAGTAAAAGGACTATTATAGCAAGCGCTGACGTCATTCAAGTAACTGACCACTCAGAGGACTTTGTTCGCTTGGCTGGAAATTTGTCGCGTGGAAGTTTGGCAACCGCGTTTTTCTGCATTCCAAATTAGGCAATAAATGATCTAATAATGTTGAGGACTGTCCCATTCTTTGCTAATTTACGAATGAATACTCGTTGTACGGGAGTGAATAGGTCACCTTAGCCTTTAGACTGTACCAGTTTAGCTTTGCCGCGAGTACAGGTGCTCAGTGTAGTCTGCGGTTTGGTGTCATAAGTCCAGATTACTCGGAAAACGATAGGTCCGACACAGCATGACACTTGCTGTCTTTGTACCGTAAAACTCACGAACATGCCATCTTTGTCTGTAAAAATTTTAAAATAAAATCTATATTTTTTTCAGAACTTTCCAAGAAGCAAAACGTGCATATGAACGTTATTTGGATTAGATTAGTACAATGACCTTTATACCTGACGGACAGTAGTCAACGAAGTCATGAAAATTATTAGCCACGGTGTCACGGCTATATTTAAAATGTCTTTCACACTTCCATTTAGAACTAATATTTCAAAGGATTGGATCGATTTTCTCATAGGAAAGAGTTTGATTCTTTAAATTTTTCATTCGTTTGCCGGAAAGTTTTCGCTATTGACAGTTTGAAAAACCCAAATAGAAAGTAGGGATATAAAAAATACGCTAAAAATGGGTGGAAGCTTTGAATAAAAGTAATTTTTTTTTGTTCCTGTATTGTGTGGGTAAGTTTCGCAGAAACGCTATATTCACATATAAACTAGAGATGGGAGTTATTTAAGGTAAATGTTAAAAATCACCTGTTATCGAGTGATCACTCTTCCAGGAACAGTATACTCCTCTGGAACAGCTGTTATTTCAGTCACCGGTGACTAGGAACAGGAGTTACTTGAAGTAACGTTTAAAAATCACCGTTCTAGGAACATATTCCTCACTTTCTTCACACAGGAAACGCGTTGAGATAACGGGTTGTTACCATAACATCCGGCATAGTCAGTCAAGTTGACGTCAGGGCTCAGGCGCTGATTCCCTGTGTCACGTCTGATATTACGAGAAGTCGCATTTAGTTGCAATTTTTTAGCATAATTAATCGAAAAGCTTCCAGTTACTTGTGGTCCCTTTTTTACAATAAATGACAAGGAGGAAAAAAGTGCTACGTGTGATTTGTGTGACAAAAATTGAGTTACAAATCTTCCATAACGAACTTAAAAAAACATATTACAAGGAAGCATCCAAGCATAGATTTATCCACACATTCATCATCCACGTCTTCCCACTCCCAAGAACGTGTGGTGCTCCCATCATCAAGTTCTATCATACCTCAGAATGAGACCGACATCAACAGACCTTCTGAACAAATTTCTACAACGAAGTAAGTTCGAACAAGCGGAGACCGACGCAGCATTATTTGTTAATTTGTTTATTTATTTCATTAATGGAATAGATTTTTTATCCATGTATATTAATTAGTACAAGTATTAATATTTTTACATTACTGAGCTTTACACATGAAAAATTCTGAATACATACATGTGTATAACTACATCAGCTGAGAATACACATTTTGTTTATCATTATCCTGTTTAATTAGTTCCACATTGTAACCTTCCAGTATGTTTTACCAATTAATTTACAGCAGTGTCAATATTTTTTGCTGTATTTCATTACTTAGAATTAGTTTTTTAAACTTTCTTTGATTTTTAATATCGTGTAATGTTTCAAATATCTAAAATTCAATATTTTAAAGCCTTACTTTTTCTCATTATTTTTGTACTTCATATGTGTGTATTTTTTTCCAAAGGATTTATTATTTTATGGAGTTGACGCAACGTATTGTTACAGATTGAGCGCTGAAATGTGCTATCGTTAAGTTCCTCAATTTCCATATCCTGTGAAGCAACGCTTACGTTCCAGTCACCGGTGATTGGAACCTGTTACGTGATTGGAACAGGAACGTTGGAACAGGTTATTCAAAAATAACAGTTTGGTCCATCACTAATATAAACTCGTTCTAAACATTAACATTTAGTTATCCGAACTTTTCTTTCAATTGACATATCGAAAAAAACGCTAATTTTTTCTTACAGTGGTCGTTATAAATTTTCTGGGGTGCGGTATACGCTGTTTTTCGCGCTCTAAACACAAACCCAGCAATCATTTTATTAGTTCATTGAGTTTTCAATTTTACTTATATTGCGGCGAATTTAATTGCTGTCTTTCGTATAAATTAAACTGGAAATCTGTGATAACCTTTGAAAAATATCTGTTCTACTCATTTTAGTTGAATTCTGTTTTTTCCTTGGAAGATCACATTTATTTTGCAAAATTTTCCTATGTAGCTATACTAATGGGGAAATTGCTCCTGTTTTTCGTCAGTATTCTCTACCTGTCACGGCATTTAATTGTACAGATATCATAGTATTGTGGTTGTTTCTTTGTGCATTTTCATCGTAATTACTTGAATAGTCTGTTTTGCCTATTATTTTATAGTTTAATTGTTGTATAAATATTGCATGTAACTGAAAAACTACGATATTGCTGTTAGAAATCATGACATTTAAAATAAAACATACAGATGCGCTATTAGATACACGTAGAAAGCAAATTGTCCTTTTTGATGAATGTTTCTGTGTAAAAGACTTAAGTAAGCGATAGAATAAAATTTATTTCAAGAAGAACCAAAGCAATGGTGAACAACAAAAGAGATCTCAAGAGACCAAAAAAGGCATTGAGGTTGTCTTCGTATGAGATGGGTGAATCAAACACAGAAAGTACTTAGAACAATGTAGGATAAGAGTGTTTAACTCTAGTCTGTCGTGGAATTGTATTTGGCAATGTAACAAAATCTGTAGACTATGTAAGAATAGTTTCAAGCACATTAAATAAAAATAGGATTGGAAAAATTGTTTATTATTAAAATATATGTAATTTATTAACGCATTAAATAATGTAATATAAAAATATAAAAAAAAATGGTGTGGAAATAATATTCTCCTGGTTCACTGCATCTGTCGTATTCTTGTTTTTTCTGTGGGCTTTGATAACACTAATATGCAAGGTTTTTGTTGTTTTGAAATGGCAATGTCTGTCAGAACGGACTTTTTCTCCAGATTACGAAATTGACCTTGAAAAATCCGTACCACATCAGCTTTTTCAAAAATTACGAAAATGTGGAAATATAAAAAAAAATGTAAATTTTTAATGACATTGGTAACATGGTTTGTAACATGTGGAAATATTCTCTGGCGGGAAGGTATGCATATGCAACGAATAGAGAAACACAAATACATATTTCAAAGCAAACATACCAAACATTCACCACTGTGCTCCTCTTGAAACTTCATCTTTTTGTTTTTTCTTCCATATTCTGCCGTACAGTCTCCTTTCAGCGTTCAACGATAGTCGGCCATCATATGTACAGTCCACTTGCCTTGGTACCTCTTTTCTACCACTTTAATATCCTAGTGGAAGCTCTCCGTGTTCTTCCGTAAAATCACCAAGATCATTAACGTAGAGTTTTCAAAATAATTGGGGAAGGCAAACACAAATTTGTATATTTAACATTACGGCATATGTAAATTCAATTTATTTTCAAATTGTTGTGGAGGGCGGGGGCGGGCCCATATAACTACGCCTATGACCAAAGATTATTAGAAACAAATTTGGGCATGGAGGAAACGAACGTTGATGCTGATTATACTATAATTTTTGCCACCCACGTTTTAATTACAGCTCAAACTAGAGCTTATGTAATTTTGGAGAAAAAGAGACGCTTTCCCCATCCTGGATTCGAACCAGGGTCCCTCCGTCCGGGATGGGGCGTCGTGCAAATATAGCTTCTAGTTGGCTATGTGCCGTGAGTAACAAAAATACTAATTTTCTTCCCCCACGAAAACTCACAAAATTCTCGCCCCGGAGGCTTTCTTGTGTTGACCATATTTGGCAATTGTGTTATCCCTGCGGAGGGTAAATAATATACCTTAACGTTGATGCTGATCTTGCAACCTAGCTGTTTGTAAGATTCCAACATCTCATCTACTACAGTGGTGTAATTTCCAGCCTTCGTGTATCCCAAAAAGTTGTGCACAAAATTCCTGAATTCAGGCTATGCTTGCAATTCGCACTTACCCATAGTTTTCTCGAATACGGTGTCTACTAGCCATGGAACAAACTGTTACTTTTGTATAACCTGTTCCAACGTTCCTGTTCCAACCAGATAACAGGTTCCAATCACCGGTGATTGGAACGTAAGCGTTGCTTCACAGGTTATGGGAATTGAGGAACTTAACGATAACACATTTCAACGCTCAATCCGTAACAGTACGTCGCATCAACCCATTAAAAATAATAAATCCTTTGGAAAAAAATGCGCACGTACGAAACACAAAAACAAAGGGAAAAATAAGTCTTTAGAACCCTGAATTTTAAATATTTGAAAGAATAAGCGATATTAAAAATCAAAGGAAGTTTAGAAAACTAATTCAACGTAATAGAATACAGCAAAAAAAATACTGATTCTGCTGTAAATTAATTGGTAAAACATATTGAAAGGTTACAATATCGAACCAATTAGACGGGATAATGATAAAATATGTATCCTCAGCTGACGTAATTATGCACATGTATTTATTCGGAATTTTCCATGTGTAAAGCTCAGTAATATAAAAATATTAATACTTGTACTAATTAATATACATGTATAAAAAATCTTTTCCACTAAATATGAATTGGCATTTAGGAAGAATAATTTTTCGGCGTGAAGAGGCTCCAACCGATTTCTCCCATCGGTTAAAATGTTACCAGCCTTTAAGAAAATTCTTTCGCAAGGCACTCATGTTGCCATAAAGTTGAATTTCCTTTTCGCTAACTCTGATAGAAAGGGTCTTGATTAATTGGCAAGTAATTATCGTCTAGGTAGCGACTGATTTCAATAGTTGCTATTAATGTGCGAGTACCTATATAATCACATATTAACTGAATTTAAACTTTAAGTAAATTAAATAAAAATAAATCAATTAAAACAATAATTGCTTAATTAAAGCAATATTTGGTTAACTATAACAATAATTGATTAAAATAATGATCGGCTAAATATGATCAAAACAATAAGTAAAATAATAAGTTAAACATTCTGAACGCTACTGAATCTTAAATATTTTGAAAACGTGATATAAGGGTAAAATGAAATTAGAGTTAAGAAAATTCGTTCGTTATATCCGTAATATTCCACATACAACTTAAACCAAACTAACCGAAATCAATTGCTCGTTATAGACGTGAACTCGGTATGGTAGCGCTAATTATGACCGAGTTCTACTGTACATAATATAAATAACAGAAAAATAATCAACTGAATTTAAACTTTAATTTAAATATTAATATCTATTAATAAATAATAGCAACTAAATATGATCTCTTGTAATATCAGATGTTAAGAGAATTAACGCCTGAGCCCAGGCGTCAGCTAGGCAAACTATGCTGGATGTTATCTCAGCGCGTTTCCTGTGTGATGGAAACGGAGGAATATGTTCCTAGAACAGTGATTTCTGGGTCACCAGTGACTTTTAAGTGTTCCTTCAAGTAATTCATATCCTTAATAACCAATGATCTAAAATACCAGCTGTTATTTGAGAACAGGGGCTTCAGAGGAGCATACTGTTCCTGGAACAGTCATCATTCAGTAACAGGTAATTTTTAACAGTTACCATAAATAACTCCCATCTCTAATGTCCGCCATTAATTTCGTATTTGTGGGCCTATAAAAATGACAGCTTTTTTTTTCTGACGTAATCGCTGGAAAATTAAGAGTAAGGTACTGAAAGCATTTGCTGTCCATGCTTAAAACCGTCATGAATTGCTTCATTAAACCTAGTTTAATATGCAAGGGTGGCAAAAGTATTTTCGAAGGATCGACCAATAGAATTGAAACCATGTTTTTTCACCAGATGTGAAGGTACTTCTGACTAGCCACTGCTTCCGAACCCAATGTTCCTTCCTTGGTCTGAAGTCCCATTCACACAAAAAATATGAAAATTTCGTGTAGCCTGATTGTTGACCAAGCGTTATTCGATCACATTAAAATCCCCGCACAAAGATCATTCATGACGCTTGTATTGCACATGTTCCAGTAGAAATTTGCTGGCGCAGTATAGCCCAGATGCTCTTGCGCCATAAAAAAGCCAAACAAACAATCCTGCAGAAATTTAAAGTTGTCATACGTCTCTCTCGAAGTTTCAGATATTGTTTCTTTCTTTCAGAGCAACTACCATTTTTGTGCTTAAACTGCCTGTTTTTTTTCAATGAAAAATCACTTTTTGAGAAATATTTGCTCAGGAATGTGTTTAGAAATTTACTTTCAGACATAATTTCTACGTACTGTGCATTCGCGCTCAGTTGGCGCGTGATACCGTTAGCAGACGGGTTAGTCCATTGCAGTTTAGGGAAGGCCGTCTTGGAGGAACTGGTTTTTCTGGCGCAAAAAAAGCAGTTTCGGCAAGACGCCCTTCCCTAAACTGCAATGGACTAACCCGTCTGCTAACGGTATCAGGCGTCAGGTCTGCGCGAACGCACAGTAAGTGGATTAATGCGTATATCTGGACATAGTGAAAAAAGATGAATGCATTCGCTATATTAATTGAAATTAGATTGCCGTTTGCTTCATCATGGCACTACATCTTGCATTGGGTCACTTATTTTTTTCGTTGCAGGTCGGGTTCGTTCGGGTTGACTGAAATTGTTTTGGATTGGGATTTAACTCTTGAAGGTTGGATTTCGGTTGACCCGATTTTAAAAAAAAGTCTAGAATATTGTATGTATTATAAAACTGCACGCTAATCCAGGAAATGTCGCTAGTAGAATTTCCCTATTTTTGCTCTTCAAATTTGGAATGTGAAGAAAAAATTGCCAGCGCTTTTTTTTTCTTTTTGGCTGGCTTTCATGGCCAGGTATGACTTATTTCCATTAACCTGTGATATATTTGTGTGCATCTGTTCGTTTCACATGCATTCCATGCCGTCAGAGAACATTTGTATACGTTACAAACATTGTGATGTATCGATATCATTAAAAAATTACCTTTTTTACATTTTCACATTTTCGTGATTTGTGAAAAAACCTGACGTGTTACGGATATTTTTCACGGACATTTTCGTAATCTGCAGAGAAAATATGTTCCGATATAACTCTTTATTTCAAAACAACAGAAAAAAGTGAAAAAATGCAGATTAGTGTAATCTTTGACGCGTGTTAGATGTATCTGGGATATAACATGGCTTTAAAACATAAATACATATTTATAATCATGAATTTACTAACTATGTAGAATGATTAAACGTCGTAAACTATAGTTTTAAATATTAATGAGAAGGAATTCCATGGCAATATAGATAATAATATATAATCTAATTATAATAAATATACAATATAAAACAATAAAATATAACCTAAATGTAACGAAAACTTAAAAACTGAAAATGTGGGAATTCTTAAGTATCGCCTTTTTAATAAAAGTTCCAAGGCAATATTTCGGAAACGAGTTACATTGTGGTGTTCCCGTATGCTGTATTTAGTCATGGGGTAATGTTTCCTACACACATATGGCCGTGAAAGTAGAAATTCAGCAAGGCTGCGCATAACGACCAACTTTCATATGAGTGGCAGAATTTGTCGTAGTAAAAATGGATGTGGAAATTGAATAGCGATTGAACATTGTTTTATGCGAATTTGAGGAAAACAACTGCTGCAATACGAAACTTTATCCAATAAACCTACGGTTGCCAAGTCATATCAAGGGCCCATGTATTTGAATGGCTAAAGTTGTTTGTTAACAGTAGGGTGTCGGTGAAAGGTCTGGATACAAGGTACCATAACTCACACTGCTGCCAATGTGGATCGCATCAGGACCAAGCTAGGAGAACACAGTCATGCATGTCATATGTGAAACTTAATATCAGTAAGGAGGCAATTTGATGTCACTGACCTTACTTCTGGGCATCTGGACACTAATTCTCATTTCATGATAATGGAAAAACATGAACTGCGCCAATAGTCTAGAAATGTCTTGCAAAACGTTAAACGTCTCCACTTTCTATATCTTCCTAATGTATTTCTATGTATGATTTCTTCCTGTTTCCGCGAATATTAAAAATAACAGTTAAAGGAAGACGGCGTAAGTATATTTTGCTATCTAGAAGGCCGCAACAAAAGGTGTATCAGAGGAAACATTTTCAGGATGTCACATGCACATCGGCGGCAGTATGTCTATTCCAGAGGGAACTGACTTGAAGAACACAAGAATTATGAATTGAGAAATTTAATATTTTGTTTCTTACAGTGCCAGTCCTGGAATTTTTTGGAAAATAGCAAATAAATTGCCCGCAAGAGGAATTTTTGCCACATACATTGAATATTTGCTCAAAATACACAGATGTGTATTTCAGTTTAAAAATGGTTTCATTGAAACAGTACTTTGTTAACGGCACATTAACTTAAAGTATAATTTAGTAAATATGCGTTTTAATTAAATATACTTACGTGAAAGTATGCTTCTATTAAAAGTATGCTTCGATGAAAGTAAAATTACCTTAAAAGTACTCTTCGTTAAAAAAAAAGTACAGCACTAAAATTGGAATAACTTGGACGGGCCGATGACCTAATGTGATCTCCGAATCGCTATATATACATATAACTACAACCCCTTTTACTGTAAATCGAGCTCGTCCCAGTAAATGGTGGTGGAGTCTCTTATAACAAGTTCCAGGTAAACCAAATTATAGCTATTTTAAAGCAATATACCAAAAATATTCAAATACTTTAAAAATATATTACAACCTTTTTTACCGCGTGAGTTTCTAAACAGAACAAAGTTTGCAAACTTTACTCTGAACGTAAATAAATATTCAAGTTGCCACCACTTCTCTATAATGAATAAGTTATAAACTTCCGGAAAAATTAAGAACTATTTCAGTATTTAACGATTTGAAAAATAAATAGTTTAAACTAAATTAACTACTGTTCTTTAGCCAATAATTAACGATTTCGCGAAGTAATAGCCTGTTTTGCATGTTTTGTTTCATAATGAACTATAATTAGAAGAAGAGCGATAACATGAAAACTTGCCAACTAAAATTTCTACTTAGACACTAGCTAAATTGATTTGTCAATTAGTCGGAGTTAAATTTGCATGCATGAATAAGGAAAGTCTGAATTTCTGAAGATTTTCACCAGGAATTGGAACGTAAAATTATAGAATATATCACTTTCAATAGTCTGTCCATAGATATGTTCCGCAAATAAAGAATTACATGTTAAATGTTGCATTTGTAACGTTTGTTTGAAAATGTCTATATAAATGAAAAAAATTTTAAACATGCCAAGGTTAATACATTTGTTTAAGCAAAATACAGCGAAAACCGTTTATAACGACTGCGGTTATAACGACCAACCGCATATAACAATGGAATTTTTACAAGAAGTTTGGTTTGCTATTCTACTCCATACTAAATATATCGGTTATAACGACATCGTATATAACGACGAAACTTGCTATAACGACGGCGATTTTGTAGTCTACGTAGATTCTAAGTAGGGAAATTCGTATCGGATATAACAAGCCATCAAATTCTTGGCTGGCCAAAGGCACTCTCCAGCCAGAGACAGAAGGATTCATGCTAGCCATCCAAGACCAAGTGATCGCAACAAGGAACAATCAGAAATTCATCCAGAGAAAAGACATAGAAAGCGACAAATGCAGACACTGTCATGCGGCATCGGAGACAATCCAACACGTGATGGCAGGATGCAAGATCCTTGCGCAGTCAGACTACAAACATAGACACGATCAAGTAGCGAAAATAGTCCACCAGAAATTGGCAGCGAATGCTGGCTTTCTGACAGAAAAATGCCCGTACTACAAATATGAGCCAGAGACCGTGCATGAGAACGAAACACACAAGCTTTACTGGGATAGAGCAATCATAACAGACAAGACAGTCCCACATAACCGTCCTGACATAACCCTCGTCGATAAATCGAATAAGACCACGTACTTAATCGACATAGCAGTACCCAACACCAATAACATACAGACAACCTACACAACGAAAATCACCAAGTACCAAGATCTCAGACATGAAGTACGAGATATATGGGGTATGGAAAAGATCCTCATCATCCCGTTAGTCATCTCAGCAACAGGGATAGTACCAAAAACGCTTGCGACGAATTTGGAGATACTCAACATTGACCCAAACACCTACATTGAAATACAAAAAGCCACAATCCTAAACACGTGTCACATTGTCAGGAAGTTTCTAGACATGGCACATTAAGAAGTGATGTAAAAAGAGGCTTGGGAACATGGCGCTCTGCCCGTCCCAAAGCCTGTTTCCGCCAAGAATGGGCGAGGAAAACCTTATATATATATATCCCTCTCTCTCTCTCTAATAAAGACAAAAGTACTAGATTTAGAAGGATTTGGGGTAAGCTCATTTAACCAGAAACCAATGGTATAAATTACAACAATTGTTTTAAAAACAGTATTTGTGACAGAGAAGCTTGTCAATATTATAATTAAATTATACCCAGACTATAACCGGATACTATAATCAGAAGAAAAACTGGATGCATCATTAGCATATAAGACTAAAGTTGAAACCTTAGAAATATAAAACAAATCATTAACATACATTAAAAAGAGTATGGTAACAAAAACAGAACCCTGCAGAACAACAACCAAAGGAAATAACAGTAAGTAGAAAGGAAAATAAGTTCCAAGAAACGAATTTATAACTGTTCGTAAAATAAGATTCAAAAGGTTTAAGAGGGATTTCTCTACATGTCAAGCACTCTTTCTTTTCTTTCCGCGACCACCCCTGAGAACGGACAAAAACGTTCAATACTACGCTATGATC